>CANXYC011356880.1:0-32952 GCA_948193065.1 Aleurites moluccanus
ATATATATATATATATATAAGTGTTATGAAATATATCGTTGAACTTTAATATTTTTTTTTTTTCATTTTGACTTAATTTAAAACACAGTGACAAATATAATATCGTTATATTTTTTTAAATTTATTTTTAACAATGAGTTTTTTTTGAAAAATATAAATATTTTTTAATAATTTATTATGATTGACTAAAAAAAAATTATAGTATTATTGAATATATAAATTATGTTATTCATTTTTTTCCTCTATATATTAATAAATAATATATACAATTTATTATAATATAAAATATTTATAAATTGAGAAAAAATGGCTGAAAGATGTGTTTCAAAAACTAGTAAAAATAAAGGGGTAAAGGGAACATCACAAAATATTTTCAATAGAATGGCTAATTGCAAATTCAAGGTAGCATATAATTTTTATAGTTATATGTATAACAATGAAATTTAAAGTCCAAGCTTTAAATTAACCTTTAATCTTTTCCTTATTTGTGATTAAAAAAAAAATTAGTATTGCTTATTGTGGATGCGTAGGGCCATTTTGGTAAAAATCAAGGGTCTCGTTATAATTTTCCTCCCATATATGTATAAAATGTCTTTGGAGGGCCAAGGTCCCAAGGCCTCCCTTCCCCTCATCAGTAATATAATTTTTAAATTGTAAAAATATTTAAAAATTTAATAAGTTACTATTAATTTAATTAAGAATTTTAGAATAAACACTAATAAACAAATTAAAATAATAAAATATTAAATAATATTATCAAAACACCATCTAATTAAACCACAACCGGTACCATATGTAATTAAAGACAACTGAACTAAAATTATTAAATTAAATTTATATGAATACCTCATATTAATTAAAGAGGTTTAATTAAGGTGAAATTTGATTGGGTTTGAGGGATTGACTTATATAACTTGTATTTTTAAGCTCAAGAAGGGCTGCTATTGGCATCAAATAGAATAATTTTTTTTTTTTTGTTTTTAACATTCAATACATTGGACAAAGTCTTCATTGACTATATGTATATATAGGTGGAAAATGGGTGGGTTGGGTCCATCATTTCATATTCGGATTAAATTTAGATTTATATAATTTTGGGTTCAGATCAGATCATTATCAGATTAAACCATTAATTAAATCGAGTTATTATTAATCAGAGTTATTTTTGAATCGAATAATCAATGGATCAGATTAATTCATGTGTCGAGTCATTATTGAGTTTGAGCCGTCATTAGATCATATCATCAAAAGGTCGGATTACAATCGAGTTCAGGTCGACATCGGATCGAATTGTCAACTGGTCAGATCGTCAACTACTTAGATCAATATTGAATTTAGAGTCATTATTAGATCGGATAATCTTAATTACCATATTTATTGAATCGAATTTCGAGTGAATTTATTGCAGTATACTATTAGATCTTTTATTAGTTATAATAAAATTTAAAATATAAAATCTGGATTTCATATTTAATATTCAATTATCAATTATGAGAATTAATTAGGTTATTAATTCATTATCTATCGACCCATATAAATCTTGATTTCAATTTTCAAAAGTCATATTTATCTACCAACTTAAAATAAGACCAATTGACATATAGTTTGTATATCCATTACCTAATATACTTTCATAAAAAATTTAATTTAAAAATTCAACACATCATTAACTATTGAGTTTTAATTCATATTTCTATTTATAATTAAAAAATCATATTTTTTCATATAATCAAAACTACGTAAATTTTTATTATTATTGATTTTTGATTAAGTTATTAGGTTAACTTTTTTTTATTTTTCATCCTCAATCTCTTTTTTCTACTGTTCTACCTCCATTTCTTATTCTCTTTCGATCACTATTAGGGTCGAATTGCTTTTCGGTTAGATTGTATATGGGTTTAGATTATTTTGAGTTGATCCAATGTCAAGTATTGGTTATTTTTGGATGGAGTTATTGTTGAATTTTTCGGTCACTCGGATAAGTCAGTAAACTGAATTGACATCTTCTTGGATCGGTTCATTTATGGGTTCGAATTTTGTCATATCTGTTAATCTTCAAATACATGTCACTTTTAGATTGGATAATTGAAATTTCGAATTGTTAACTATTAAAATCAAATTAAATCTGAGTCGAGTTTGGTATCAGACGAGTCAAATCGAATCTCCTAGTTCGGATTCATTTTGCTATATATATATATATATATATATATAATTGTAGTATCCATGGTTTTAGCACCTTATACTAATACATATTATAGTAAAATCTTCATAAATTATAATATTATGGAAATTCATAAATTTTATTAGTTAAAAAATATATTAATTAATTGAATATTAATTTAATCTATTAATCCAAATTAATATAGTAAAAAAATTATTATATAATTAAAATTTATTAATTTATCAAATATTAATTTATAAATATTTTAATATGCAAGTTTACGACTCACCAGTAGATATTTATACACTTTTGAAATTTTAAATTTCTGAACCTGTAATTTTGTTTATCTTCTTATATTTGTATGAAGCATTTTTAATGACTTAAGTTGAGCGTTTCACTTATGTATATAATGTGAATAACTATGTATCATCAATATAAAACAATTAATGCTTGAAATTAATTTAATAGGATGTTGATAATACAATTGAGATGATGATGTACAGTAACACGTAATGTTTAACAATATCAACATGTGAATCCACTTGACAATGAAAAAAGAGTAAATTCAATCGTTTGTTTTCCATGACATATCAAGTCTAACAACAAGACAGTAACAATAATTATGGACAATTTCACCTTTTATTTTAATTACAAGTAGTCAATTTTTTACTAAATTATAATCAATTTTTTAATTTTGATTAGATGATTAATCTTATCCTACACCAGCAAGAAGTGGCATCATTAGAGTGGCTTGAGATATTTTTAGACTAATTTACTCATCAATCTATAAGTTTAGTATAAAGATAAGTTTTGCATTTTAAGAACACATTGGATTTTAAAAACACTGGAATTAACTATGACGAATACTCCTGTACCTATCCATGTCTCATTCACACAAGGCAAGGCAGGGTGAGGCTTAGAGCTTATAATCCTGCGAAAATCGAGTCAGACCCAAATCTAACCAATAATAAATCAAGGTTTTGTTAAATATAGTTTATTTTACTTTTACAAGGTTCATTACTATTATATAAGAGGGTAATATTGGTCTACAATTTTTTGCGAATGATTTAGAAATTCCCATAAAAAGAAGGGTAAGTAACTCTCGAAAAACATATTCCCAGTTCTCATATACATTTTCATATTTGGATTTAAGGAAAAGAAAGAATTGATTGGTCCTGTCAGGTAAATGGAATCAAATTTTCTAGAAATAATAATATATATATTTACTTAACAAGGGAATACGAGGATCCAATGGATTTAGACAATCAATACAGAACTGGTATAGTAGATAGGTGGTCCAAGGTGCATGCACCGGCAATTTTATCAAATTAAACACCTCCTAAGTTAGGTTTAAAACACAAAGTCAATTATATAAATAATGTATTTTAAATAAATTAATTATAAGTAAATATTAAATATGATTAAGAAAAGATTAATTATATATATCCCATTGAGATTGAAATTTTACACCCATAAAAAAAATAGAAGACCATCATAATGAGAACAGTGAGACATATATTTTAGGAGGAATAACTGATAAGAGTAATATGAACATAAATTTATAGGATGAAGTAAGCCCAATAATTTGAATATATAAATTAATTATTATAAAAATTAAAATCATTGTTGTGTTTTTTTTATTCATTTATTTTTGGGACATGTTTTTTGTTACATATTTTCTCTACATTATCTTGTTCAATACATGATAACCAATAAATTCGTTGATGAATAAAAAATTAAAAAGAAAACTTAATTATGACTATTCTTTATTTTTTTAAGAACATATTCAAAATGGAAAATAAATACTAAATATCTTGGTTTATTTCTTTTAGTTTAATTGTTAGGGTAATATATATATATAATTACTCTCTTTTTTCTTTTTCAGCACAAGGGAGAAACAAATATCGATGATATTCTAATTTTTACATTCAATCCTGATATATATTTATATTTTTGTATTTTTAATATTTTTTATTTTCTTTAATTAATTGTGATACAAAATTTATTTTTGGGCGCTATTTAAAGTATTATATTAATTTTAATTTATTTTTTTCTTTAAATTAGTTTTGATTCGTTTCCTTATTTATGTAAATTTGATGATTTATTTCTTTTTTGAAATAAATTATTATATTAGTTTTTTAAAATTTTTTTAAAGTTATGTAAATTTTACTGTTGAGACATATTTTGATTGAAATAAAATAATTTTTTTGTGTAAAAGTATTTTAATTTTCTGTATTTTTTGAATTAACAAACTTTAATGCCTATTAATCTGGTATTCATATAGAATTAATAAATTTTTAAAAAAATTTCGCTACATCAGTTGGTATCAGAATTTGCGTTCATTCCTTGAAAACAATGTCATTAAAGAGAGGACGCTAGACTATATCTGTAGAGGAGATTTATAACTATGACACAATAGCTCAGATGAAGCAGTATATGATAAACAAAATAGAGGAACATATGGCATAAGTGATGGATTAGTTAACTCAATGGGTGAATGAGTTTTTGAGAGATCAAATATTTATTTTCATGTCTCATAAACAATGTCAATTGTCAATTATGATTTACCAACAATATTTAGTGATTATTTATTGCAATAGTTTCATAATTTATTGAAAAACATAATAATATTGGGGAATCACAACACTAATTTATAAAAATAAAAAATATTATTATAAAAATTCATTATCCATTAATTTTTTTACCGCATCTAATTATTAATTCATCAAAAATATTTTAATTGAAATTTATATTGAAAGTTATTGGACATATTGGATAAAAATTATAAGAAAAATTGAAAAATTTTATATTCTTGATGAGTATTTTACGGCCATGTATGTTCAATATAAAATTCTTTTATTTAAAGATTCTCTTAATGATAATGTTACGGTAAATTTGAGAATGAATTTTCTCTACTCTAGATAGAATAATGACCAATAAGAGTTGTTATTTTTGTATTTTTGATATTTTTTATTTTTCTTATTTAATTTTGATAAAAAAAATTATTTTTAAATGCTATTTAAGATCTTATATTAATTTTTATTTATTTTCCTATTTAAGTTAGTTTTGATTTATTTCCTCATTTATGTAAATTCAATGATTTATTAACTTTTCGGAATAAATTACTATATTAGACTCCTATAATTTTCTGGAGATTATGATATAATCATTTTAACTTTAGGGTTAGAGACAATTTTAAATTAAATTAAAATAATATTTTTTTTAAAAAATTATTTTTTTCAATTTTTGATATTATATTGAATCAACGAATTTTAATATCGATTAATCTGATATTTATTATAGGATCAATAAATTCTTAACGCTACATCAATTCTTAAAATACCTCACTATAATTTAAAATGATAGTTTGATATTAATTTTTTAAATTAAAAATATAAAATTTCAACCATTGGACACTCTCTTTTAAGTATTAACTACTATTAAAAAGAAAAAGTTTTTTTAATTAAAAAAAAAGCTTAAGAAAAAAAAAAAAAAGCCTATGCTTACTTGTGTGTATATAAAGACAAATTTATGCTTTAGAATTCTTTTATTATATATTTTAATATGGTAGACTTTAACTAATTTGTGCTTTATATACCAAAGACTTCATGGTGGGCTGTCCATTGCACCCATATATCAAAATTCAAAAATAAGAGAGACTCTCTCTCCTCTCAAAATAAACTCTTAAGCTCCATTAATTAATGGGTTGCAAATCTTCTGATAAGCCAAAGCCAAAGCACAAGAAAGGCTTATGGTCGCCTGAAGAAGATGAAAGGCTTAGAAATTACGTCCAGAAACATGGCCACGGTTGTTGGAGTTCCGTCCCCATTAACACCGGTAAGTTTATTATATATATATTATTCGATTATAGTAATTAAAAATATAGAGAAATTACTAATTACTAATTACATTTTTTCTATAATCATTTCCTCTCATATGGATTTATTTTCTATCACATACAGCATTGCTCAAACGGCGACTTTTTGTATATATGTTACTGGAAAATTGAAATTACTTAGGATTAGTTAATTAATTATTATTTTTTCCACTGTATTTTAATTTATACGGATCTAAACTTGATGACGACCTCTTTTTGAATATTTAGGGTTGCAGAGGAATGGGAAGAGCTGCAGATTAAGATGGATTAATTACTTAAGACCTGGACTGAAACGAGGGATGCTTTCTTTACAAGAGGAGGATTCAATCCTGACCCTCCATCGCTTGTTAGGCAACAAGTAAGCTAACTACATTAATTCTAATTAATGCTCATATTCTTAAGTATTTATTCTAGATCTATTCTTTTAGTGGATCATATCTTATAAAGAAAATTACAGATTAAATAAGTTGGACTTTTAAAAAATTTAATATTTTTTTAAACTCAAACCTAACTTGTGAATTTATTATTTATTTTCAATTGCTATCCTTACTCTAGCACCATCCTTAAAATAAAAAAATAAATATTAAGTTCGACTTTGATATTTTTTTTCATTACATATCGACTAAAATTTAAATTCATAATTTTGTAATTGTAAAAATGATTATTAATTTTTTTTTAATTTAAATTTTGTATTAGATGGTCTCAAATAGCACAACATTTGCCGGGCAGAACAGATAATGAGATAAAAAATTACTGGCATTCCTATTTGAAGAAAAAGGTGCTCAAAGCGGAAGGAATAATATTAGAGGAGGCAAATAAAAACACAATAAGCTCATCATCAGATAATAATAATAACGAATCATCACCCTCAACAATGCAAAGTAGTACTACTACTACTACAAGTTATGAGTCATTATTATTGAACAAGGAAAAATCATCAGCAGATACACAAGATCAATTAGCTAATAGCAGAAACTGTATCTCCATGTCTAAGCTTATGTTTGCAGAGTGGCTTTCACTTGATAGCTTTTCAAGTTTAGGTGAAGTCCCAATGGTTTCAAAGGGTACTACTTCTACTATTACTGCCTTTGATTATCATAATCCCACTACTGATAATAATTTAGAGGATAATTTGATGCAAGGTTATTATAATTTGTTTAATAATAATAACAATGAGTATCATAATTCCATTAGTCATAATGGGTCTGCTGATGAGATTTTCAGTTCACAGTTCAAGTTCGACTGTGATGAGAGTACAGTGGCAGGAAATCATCATCGTGAGTTTGTTGATTTTAGCTCTGGAGAGGATATTTGTAGTCACCTCAATATCAAGAATGACTTTATGTATATATGATTAATTGTTGAGTTATTAAATAATTCTCAAAGCAAACTTAATTCAAGGAATAATAATTTCTAATTATACTTGCAAATAATTAAACTTAATTAGGGAAATTTTACAGTATAATTAGTGGTTATTCTTCTTTTGGAAGTTTGCTTTTGGAGACACCATCAGTTATTTGTTTCAAAAATAAATGCAATTTCTTTTGTTCTTTATATATAATATCCATATTAACCCTTCATGCCTATTTTAAGAGCCTAGATTGAGATTATTATTATTATTATTATTTTAATTTTCAAAAAGAATGAATTGTCTTATCACAGTTTCAACTCTTATTATCTGTATTAAGTGTGAAGTAGACACTTAATAACAACAGTTAAATTTAATGATTGAATTTATATAAATATAATGGGTGACATTTCTATATACATAAAGAGAATTCAAAGGATTTGCAGTATATATAATACTTTTATGTTCATAATCATTGTTAAAATTAAGTTTTAAAAATAGATTTAAACAAAGAAAAAATTATTAGGGCAGCTACATGCAATTCATTAGGTATAATTAACATGCAAAATAATAGAAGAAATGTTATCTTTAAAGGGCTGTTTGTTCCATTGACTTTCTAAAAAATAAAAGTACATAATATACAATATATATATATACCAGATGCCATTTTTGCCATGCGTAGAGCTGTAAATAGAGGAGTCGACTTTTGCCTACCTAATACAGGGATTTATTAATTTTTAGTAGAATTTGAGACTTAATTTTATAATATTATAAGGTATTAATAAGTACTTTCTCACATTAATTAGCATGAAACACAATTATATTATGATAAGATTTTGCTGTTCTTTTGAATGCAACATCTAAAAAAAAAATGAATCAAATTAGGGTTGTTCGGTATTTTTTTTTAAATTTTTTATTATTTAGAAATGTTAGTATTGTTAATAAAGTAATAAAACTTAGCAAAATATTCAAAGAAGTTATTATAAGTTAATGGAGTAATTAAATGCAAGGCTGCCAGAAAATGCCTAACTGAAAATTAATGTGCTTCATACCACCATGCCAAATATTCCTGGTCAATAATTTTATTGTTTTATTATCATAAAATAAAATTGCAAAATTATATTTTTGTATTTATTGTTGAATTGTTGAAATTGTATTTTCATTTTTAACTAATAATAATAATAATATTGTTCAACAATTGTGTCTAATATTTAAGTATTCTTTCCATTCTAATGAAATAATAAAATATGTGTCATTTAAGATTTTGACATACAGATTAAGAAAAATATTAAATTATCATAATTTTAAAATAAAAAACTAAAATATTATTTTTTTATGTGGAAAAATAAAAATAATTAATACAAATATTTAGTGGAGAAATAAAAGAGGATAAAATTTAAAAAAAAAATAATATTTCCTCCAAAGATAATCCAATTTGTTTTTTCACACAGATTAAAAAAAATAATTAATTTAATTAAAGTAGTAAATTTTATTTAAATTTTGTCTAATATACCCCTGTTTAATAGGAATAAGAGTGCCTTTAATATTTTTTTGGAAATAATAAAAAAGTACATATAATTGGTATTTTATTTATTTTTGAAAGACTAATTATAGTTGGCGTTGGCCTTTCATTTCTTAGTCAACAATATTAAATAATAGTGCTACTAGTGAATTACATTTGTTGATAATAATAAATATTAAATAGGGATATATTAAAAAAATAATAAATAAATATATTTTTAAATAAAAAATTAGACTATAATTAGGAATAAAAAAAAAATTATTTTTTAGGGAGGGAGAGAGTAAATAACTTCTTGAAATCCACAGTGACATACATTTTAGAAAAAAATCTAAAATAATGGATATTTTAGAATAGAGAGAGTAATAAGTAATGAATTTAAATTTCAATAATTTAAAAATTTTGAATGTAGTAAAATAATTATTCCAAATATATGTCATTTAAAGTTTCAATACAAGGATTAAGAAAATTATTAAATTGTTACAATTCTAAGGTGAGAAAGACAATATTATCCTTTTTTTTATTTAATGTTAAGAAATGAAAGCAATTAATGCAAATGTTTAAAGTTGGAAAAAAAATAATATTTTAAAAGTATATTAAAAAATTTAGATAACTAAGAGATAAAAAGGTTTTAATTTCTCTCATTACTGTTCGTGCTATATATTTTCTTTATCATATTATTTATTTAATCAAAATCTCTTTAATTTTCTGAAATTATAAATTTTTTAAAATTATAATTTAAAATAAGATGATATATTATTAATTTTTTTTTACAGAAATAAAGATTGCATTATTTCTTATTTTAATTTTATAAAAATATATTATTTCATCTAATTTTATGCAGAGGAGTCTAGTTAATTAATAACAGTAGACCATTTCTTTCACTCGGAGAAAAACAAAACAAAGTTATTGAATACCCAGATTTCTCTTAAGTACATTACGTTAATTTTTGCAGTACTTAATTAAATAAGAATTCATAATTTATACAATTAAAAACTCTAAAAAGATCAAAGTTACATCTATTTGGAATTAGAGGCATTTCTTCCCAAATTCTAGTTTTTGAAGTGTTTCATAAACTTGAAATTATGAAGTCCTCTGTAATGATTAAGCTACTCCAATATATAACAACAACAACAACAAAAACAATTATAATGGGTGTCCATTTCAGTGCTATTGCCTGTACATATTAAAATCATAACATTATAATTAATATATAAAGAGCCAAAAAAAAAAAAAATCACTCTAAAAAAATTTCTACGTAAATACCTCAAGAATTGGTGAACCCCATATAGAAGAAGAGGTAGTTGGAGGAGTCACTAGTTCTGTTCTTTCTGGTATTTCTATGAATATATATTAATAAAGGAGATGTGTAGTAATGATCAGTAAAAATTTAATTAAGAAGTTAATGCAAATAAACAAAAATTAAGATTAATTAATTAATGTATACCTGAAAATCGTTTTCGTTCTAAGATTTCAGAAATGTGTTGAGTAACGATATCTACATCTTTTTGTCGTTTAGCATTTAGCTTTGACAGATTAGCCTGTGTTCTTGTATCAACATATTGCTTCCTTATATTCCCAATAACACTATCTGCAACCAAAAGTTCAAATTCCATTCTTTTTTTCCCTATTGTACGTATATATATATATAACTTAATTACTATATAAATTAATTAGAGATTAAATCGTCATGCTTAGCTTGTTTAATTTTGCTCTTAACTTTGGGGTATGTATGTATATATATATATATATAGACTAATTACCAAATTTGAGAAAAGTGTAAGGTCTTGAAATATTATGAATGAGGGTATTATCAAGTTTCTCAAACTCCATTTGCAAATCTTGAAGGTAATGGAAAGCTAGCTTTCTTGGATATGAAGAATCGCACAAAGTGATGAAGCAGACTCCATTTGCAACCAAGTAGCTTAATTTATTGGTCATCAAAAAGATAAAAACTAAAATTAATCACATTACTTCATGAATTCAACATCAACAAACCCTCTTCAATTTTGCCCCCTTCTAATTCTCCAAAAACTATTTAATTTAATTCCTATGCCTATTTATCTCATAACCAGTACTCGAACATAAAATATATGGAGCTTTGACAAGAGATGGATTGGTACGGAAAAATTAATTTGTGATATCACTTTATTAGTAAATTTAAATAAAAAAATATGTGTGCTTATTTAAATATTTTTATGTCATTAATAATAATTAAATGCGAAAAAAAAAAAGAAAAGAAAAAGGTTCAGCTAACAATAATAGGGGAAAAACATGAATACTTGAAGGAGTGATGATCAACGCCAATGGTCATCTTGGAATGTGGCAAGGCTCCTCTTGAGATTTCTTGGAGTATGAATTCAGCTTGCTGCTTGTAAAATAAGAAATTTTCACTCTCTTGATTTACATACCTGTGACCTTGTGCAAGAGGCAACCCATCTCTCACCCTTCCAACTATTGTTAGCTTCACCATTCTAAAAAATGTACAATATCTTTAGATGTGTTAAGGATCAATATAATAGGCTCCAATTTATATTATAAATAAGGGAAAGAAGAGGAGAGGACTTGGAGTTGAAGCTATTCCTTGAGTGTGCAAAAGATTAAGGAGAATATTCATTTCCTTTCTCCTAAAATTTTGTGATGATCTTTTTCTCTGCTTTATATTTGGACATATAATTAAGCAATCTACTCATATACTCGTAAAATGCAAAACTGGGCTTTCAAGCAGTAAATCGTTCTATTAGGCCTGTTTTATCTCTTTCGGTTACGCCCCTTAAATGAAATTAGGGCTGGCTCGAAAAGGGTAAGGAGAAAGCTAAAGTGAGAACTTGGCCCATAAATTGACAGGAAAACGTATAGTAATATTATAAGAATTAGAAACAACAGAGCTTCAGCCATCCCCACAAATTTCTAGGAAGGCATTTATTGAAGGGATTTTCTTCAAAAATACAGAAAAAAATAAAAAATATTTCAAAAATATTACATATTTAAATATTTTTTTCCAAAAATATTATATATCTAAAAATATTTTTTAAAAAATACAACATATATTAAATATATACTAAAAATATATTATACATATATTAAATATATATCAAATATATAAAAAAAAATAATAAATATAAACAAAAATAAAATTAAAAAATAATATATTTATATAATATTCCCTTAATAAAATTTTTTGGACCTCCTATAAAGTCAAGCAATGAACTCACCGTTGGATCCTGAAGTGTGGTATCTGCTGAAATTAAAATAGATTTAATAAAGAGAATATTATATAAATATATTATTTTTTTATTTTAATGATTTTTTTTTTTGATATATGTATAATATATTTTTAGTATATATGTAATATATATTTGATATATATAATATTTTTAAAAATATATTTATAAATATATAATATTTTTAATTTTTTTTATTATAATAAAAATGATTTTTTTTTTCGATATTTTTTAAAAAATTCCCTTTATTAATAGCAGCTCTGTACGAAACTCAACTCATTAATAGTAGGTGTCAATCTCATTTCTGGGCTTCCTCATCAGGTCTGCCCTTGAAACCTGGGTACTTTGTATTGTGATTAGACAAGATTTAACACTTGCATGATTATTTTTTAATTATTTTATATTTAATTTCTCATATTTAAAAAAAAATATAAGATAATGTTACAAATTAACTCTATAGATCAAATTCCATTTAATAAAGTAACTAGTAAATTCATTTGTCAGTTGAATCAAAATCATTGACATTAATAAAATTTTACTATATGGTTTTGGTGTATAGCATTATATATGATGAGTGCATGGAACATTGATTTCTTGCTGCATATCCCTAGTTGGAGGGGGCACCGTATCAATGCCCATTCGTTAAAATTTGCTATTAATATACTTTCATGGATAGGAATTACCAAAAAAAAAAAAAAAATAGAACTTTAAAATCATATAAAGCGTACAAAAGTAAGACCAGAACTTGGATTCAAAACAAATTAATTGCTGTAAAAATGGAAATGATTACTACATATTAGGGATATAATACATAGCTTATTATACTTCTATACTTGCAAACAACATTCATTCTGCCATTCACCAAATTAAGATTAACGCAACTGTAAGCTTAATCTGAAGCTCACTTGAATTGACCAATAAAATTTTGATATAGCAATAACACTAACAGTGAGACTGTTTCCTGATTTCAGGTTTGATTTTTATTCATACTGGATTTGAATTCAATTAAAAAAATAAGCTCACTTGAAATTCATTTGGACCGACGAATCTAAAATGGACCTAGTAATAATAGTGGTGGGTCTTGTGAAGGGTAGTGAAAGATGTGTTTTAAGTAGCCGACAATGGCAGTCTAAGAGTACTAAATGAAGTTAAAAACAGACCTTGTCATTAAAGAGCCTTGAGACACAAGACACTACCAAGTACCAACTTGAACATCCTTACTGACGTTTCATTACTTGGACTCTTCACTAACAATTAAAATATTTTTGTTTTCTATGTTACTCGTGTCAATAAAATAAAATAAGGATGGGACATAATTTTGGTGCAACAAGATGTCAAGTTATCGGTCAGCTACTTGTGCATCTTGCGTTTCCGAGGCTCACAGAAAGAGCATTGACCAAAGCCTGAGGAGGGATAGATTCTGTAAAATATAGTATATTTTTATTCCTTTACTCTGTTTTCCAAGATCATCATCTCTCTCACTTTGATGAACAACACAAGAGCCCAAAGGTAAAATCTTTACTCTCCCTCAATTTTCATGGTTCCGACTTCTGCTAGCAATAATTTTTCTTTTGTTAATGAAACCTGGCACTGGCACTGGGGGCAGTGCTTATATGGGTACAGTACAAATAAATGAAATAAATTAATTAATGGGGAGTTTTGCTTCGTGGACATAAAAAATGGATAGCATTAAACCCATGATCAGATTCTAGATGAGTGATCCCATCAATGGATTCTCTCTTCTTTTGAAGCTTTTAGGTATTAATATGTAATAACTGAGAGTCTAAAAGATATTTTTCAAAAAAAAAAAATTACTTTTTACTGGATTGTTTATGACTTTGCATGCAAGGAAATTAGAGGAGGAGAAAAACAAGAAGATGGGTAGAACTCCTTGTTGCGATAAAGATGGAGTAAAGAAGGGGGCTTGGAGCCCTGAAGAAGACCGAATCTTGATTCAGTACATTAAAAAACACGGTCACGGCAGTTGGCGTTCCCTCCCTAAGAATGCAGGTCTCTTTTCTTTTTCTTTTAATTACTAGCATCAGTCGAATCATTTTATAAAATTTAAACAAGGGAAAAAAAATTGCAATTTTGCTGTGTCACCTGAACTAGCAAAAGTTCTTTTTTTTTTTTTTGCCCCTTCTTGATTGATTCTTCATCACAACAAAAGTCATTTTGTTATGCGTTACTACTTACTAGAGAGGGTTTTTTCTTCCATTTAAACGGATCAAAATGTTCCTCATGAAACTTAAATGGACCTTAAATTTGTCTTATTATTTATTAATTTCAAAGCATCCATGTCCTTTTTTTTCTTCCTAATCTTTACTGTATTGCTGAGCACCTTGCAGAATATCATCTTATTCAATGTCTGTCGATAGCAAAACAAGTTTGTCATTTTGGTGTTTTAACGGGAGATTGATAATTTTGGATTTGAGATAAAATTATATTTTTTTAGTTATTAAAAATTTTAATTTATTAGAGGATGAATATTTATTAGAGAATGAATTGGTAATTAATATTCATTTAAATACTCAATATTTTTCAGTTAGAGGATAAATTAGTAATTAATATTTATTTAAATATTCAATAATTTTTCAGTTTTTTCAGTAGTTGTTGCCTGTATTTTTAAATAATAATTAAAATTTAAGATAAAAATATTTTTTTCAATTAACAAAAATTCTAATTGGCAATTATAATTATTATCTGATTTTATCGATTTAAAAAAAATTAATCAACAATTAATATTTATTAAAATACTTAATAATTTTTCAATTATTAATACGTATATTTTTAAATAGCAATTAGATTTTATAATTATACATCTAAACATCTCTTTAATGTCCCTTAGGATCAACCCTCTTGAATCTTGCCAGAATTGTCAATGGGGAAAATGGAATATGATGTAATAATCTTAGGCCCAGTTTGACATTACATTTTAGAAATAAACTAGTTTTGAAAAAAAAATAATAATAAGGAAGAAATCTCATGCACTAATGGATAGTAGCTTCTTGTTATTTGATTTTTGTGTTGAAAAGACAAGTAGCTATTATCCATGCAACCATGAAACTTCCTTCTTATTTTTTATTTAAAATCTGTTTTTCTGAAAGTAATGCCAAGCTGGACTTAAATCTTGAGATCAATCAGGTGTACCTCAATCCTAAAACCTAGAGACTAATACAGATTCCAGTCCTTTTTGCTGGCTAAAATTTCATGGGTTCCTGTTATTTGAATTCCTGTGAATATATATATATATATTTTTTATTTTAATATCAGAAAGTTTTAAACATTAGCCCTGATTTGTGACTAGGCCTTCTTAGATGTGGAAAGAGCTGTCGGCTTCGATGGACAAACTATCTTCGCCCAGACATTAAAAGAGGTCCCTTTACTCCTGAAGA
Organism: Aleurites moluccanus; assembly: GCA_948193065.1. NCBI lineage: Eukaryota > Viridiplantae > Streptophyta > Magnoliopsida > Malpighiales > Euphorbiaceae > Aleurites > Aleurites moluccanus. The sequence goes on from CANXYC011356880.1 coordinate 15,525, forward strand.
AGAAGCTACTATTGTTAGACTTCATGCCACGCTTGGTAACAAGTAATTCACCAACTCTTCATATTTCTTATGCATTACTAATGTTACTTGACTGCAAGAATTTTGCAATGTTTTTTTTTTGTGTGGATTCTATTGTTTGAAGAGGATTTTTTTTTCCTTCCTTGTCAATGTTCTTGGGATAAAGAAACTAACTTGCCTATAGATATTGCATCTTGGTTTTATAGTGCCTGCATGAAAAAATTATATTAAGGTTTTGACAGTATAAGATAAATAATAATCACATACAACCATGCTAACAAACATTCAATACTCAAATATCTTAGGTGGGCTTCCATAGCTTCCAATTTACCTGGAAGAACAGACAATGAGATTAAGAACTTCTGGAACACACACATGAAGAAACGCCTTGCTTCCATGGCTCAAAAGTTGCACATGCACCAGTCTTGCTCGTCTTCCAAGCCTATCACTACTATAAAAACTGAATCTCCATCAACCCGGCACATGGTACAATGGGAGAGCGCCAGGATTGAGGCTGAGGCCCGCTTGTCAATGGAAACATTGTTGCTTAACCCATCATCATTAGTTAAACTGGAATGTGATTACTTTCTTCAGTTATGGAACTCTGAAGTTGGGGAATCATTTCGCAATATGAAAGGAAAAGTTGGGGAAGCATGTGAAAGTCCTATCTCACAGGCATCTTCATCAACAAAATTTGGATCTGGTTCAGTTGACAATGGCAATATAGTTCAACCGATGCCCATCAAAACAAGTTCCTCCAATGACATTGCTTATGAACATGAAGATGACAGGAAGCCAAATGCAGATATCTTGAGTGGTTCAGATTCCATCAGTTCTAACGAATTTACTGATTCTTCTGACACAGCATTGAAGCTACTGTTGGATGTTCCAGGCGGGGATGATATGGAATTTTTACAAGGACAGACTGAAAATTTTTCCAGCTTCCTCAATTTTAAATGTGACTGAAACTGTTTTACCCTTTATCTTCATGCTTACTGGTGTGATACCGTTAGAAAAGCAATCCTGGAGCAGATGGTAATTTTTGGGCAACTTTTTTTTTTTTTCCTGTAGTGTCTTTTGACTTCCAGCAGACAGTTTAGCTAGTTCCTCATTTTCTTTGTCAGACCTATGCTTGATTTCTGAAAAATACAAGGCAACAAGGATAACCCAGTATGGATTACTGGATTCCAAGCTTTCTCTCCTTTGCTGCCTTCTCTGAAATCAAGTCCAATAGGAAACGCACGTACGATAAAAGATAAGGTTTTTAGGTCTTAGTTCATCAAAGATGATCACAGATGTTTTTGTCCATTTTGTTACAGTGCGACCGATCTTGATAGCCGAGTAGTACTGCTCATAGATGCTTCCTGTATATAAAAGCACTTTTTGGGGCTATATAGTTTCGTTTTTAGTTTTCCTTTTCAGAAAGAATACTTGAACTTAATAGAGAGGATATATGTCAATTTAGTATATTGTCATATAACTATTTTGCAGCATACTTGGCCACATGGTAATGGTTTTCGAGATATCAGCCACAGAGTTGATGCAGAATACGAGGAAGGCAAACTCTTGCAACGTGGATAAAGTAAGAATACACAGCCTATCAATTGTCTGATCAGAATCATAAAGAAAACTTGGATTCATATAAAGATAACTGCATGTGTCTATTTAGTCAATAGGTGAGGAAAAGGAATTCCATAATCCGCAATTTCCTTCCTTTAAAGACCACACGGTTTTTTTTGTTCCTGTCGTAACTATATTGCAGTAGTTCTCATTCACTTGATCATTTAGATTACTTGCTTCTTACAAATTAAATAAGTTAAGCTTCCAAACAATATTTCAAATGGCATATATATATACACAGATAGATACATCAACATGCACACACGATAATCAAACATATTCCAACTTCCTCCTATGATTTATGAACAAACAAACACAACTAAATTAACAAATAAACTCACGATACATACACAAATAAATATAATGTTATTCAAACCTGAGAATTTTAACCTAAAAACATCCAAGGAGCTTCTTCGGAGTAGTTCCAGTAGCACGGTACTTTGCAGCTGTCTCCTCTGCTTTCAAAAGGTCTTCCCCACGTTTAGCTTCAATAATTGCCCTCTTTTCTTCTGCTTCCTTGTGTATAAGTGCTATTTTATTTTTCATTGCCTCCACATACTCTGCCTTTTTCTTCTCCAGTTTTTCCTGCTTGTATAAAAACCATTGTTAAGTTCAACCAAAGTTTAAAGGACAGCCTATACTTAACTATTCTTCTGCACTGAAGCTAAATGGTTAGTAACTACAATATGAATCTAAGTTTAGCATTTGTCGAGTATGAATCAAATTGTAGAAGTTGGTAACTCCAATTTGTTGACTATTAACTTGAATGAAAAGAATCGACAGAGACAATTAAGAAGTCAAATGATGAAATAGTTAAACTGAATGCGAAATATGGACAGTTAATTCATATGTAAAAGAACACAACAGCTGAGCATTCAAGGAGGAACATTTTGATATTTGACAGAGGGTTATAGAAGTTGCAACTCGTTACCTCAATGAGCTTCAGCTCAGCCTCCACAGATGCTTTCTTGCTGTTCTCCCATGAAGCGATGGCAGATAGTTTTTTGTGAGCTCTGCTCAATAGAGTTAGCAAGCTCAGTCAAGCCATCAAAGTCTTCTTAAGAACTCAAAAGCAAGCATACAAAAAAGAATAGCAGACAACGATTGATAGAAAAAGTAATTTTCATTTCAGCAAACAAGGGGATGGGCTTCATGAGACAGCAATACATCTAAGAACTGTAGCTTAATTGTGAGTCTGAATCTTTCAAATTGGTGCATTCGTCAAGTCATTTTATTTTGCCCATGCTTCTAGCCATCAACATCATCTATATAGACTGTAATTGCCAAGTTTTGAGGACTCATGCTCTTTATGCATTCCAATTCCAAAGATAAAAGAAAAACTATTCATTTGGCTACAGGCCACATGTTAAGGCAACAATACCTGAAAATTGCATAAAAGAATAACAAATACTAGAGAAACGCTTACTTATTCTCTGCTTTGCTCTTTTCACTCTCTTCCCATGCTTTGATTAATGATATCCTCTTCTCTGTTTCCACCCTTGCAAGCACCGCATCTATACAAAACACGAGTTAATTACTTTTAACTGTTCATAAAATAAGAAAGACTTCTAGAAGATTGACAAAGAGACTTGTGATGAATAGTAAGATCTAAAAATACCTCGATTTACAGAACCTTCAGTACTTTTAGGCACAGCAGGTTCTGGAGCCTCTGCCAAAAGCACAAAAATCAAACATCAAGAAAATCTGTAAGCTTTGCTTGGCTTCATTTGAATCCCAAACATATCAAATACGACCAAATCAAATCGCTTATGCATTTTTTTATGCAATTGACGATAAAAAAAAAACAAGTGAAATCAGTGACATGATAGACAGAATCATAGTATTCTACATCTCTGTCTCAAAGGAATAACATGGGCATAAATTGAAATGAAAATTATATTGAAGTAGTAGACAGATAATTCTAGCAAATTAATAAAAAAAATTGCATTTGTTGTAGCATTTAACTCAGACTATGAAATTATTACTACCAGAAAAATGTTCGTCATATGTCAGACATTAATGCATGCCATACATACAATTCAAACTCAAAAATGTTCTGCATCAACCAAAGAGGTGGAAATGTGAAATTATGACTGATTCGACCAAAATTTATTTCATAGCTAAGCAACGAACTGAGTTTTGTTAGGGGCTCTACATTAATTGGTAAGTACTTGATAGAGGTACAACCTTTTATAAGTAACCCAAGATTTGAGAAGATGATGAAGATTCATAAAATCATCCCAGACTGACTGCCTTAGATTGATTGTTTCAATAAATAACAGTAATTGAAAAATTGACTCTGAAATTTGGTTAATATAACTGATGTTTTGTTGGTTGATAAGAGATCATTAAAACTGAAATAAGAAAAGATTGTTCATTTAAATCCACTGTAATTTTTGTAAGTATGTCCTTATCACGGAAGATAATTTCTTTACATTTCCATATGAAATTATGAATAAAAGAAATCAATTGGAAACAATTATATTTATCCCAAAAAAAGAAACAGAAAAGAAAAGAGATTCATGTAATGATAGTCTAAAACAAATAGATCCCTGCAAAATAAAAATAAATAAACAGAGAGAGAATTAAATCTAAAAATAGAATTAAAAAAAAAAAAGAATTACAAGAAAGAGAAAAAGCTAATCCAAAAGTAATTCGATTAATTAAACATTTCAAAAAAAAAAAAGAGAAAAGCCTTCTCATGAACCAAACAGACGTTAAAGTAAAGAAAAAAAGTAGAGAGATTTAATTACTTTCAACAGCAACAAGCGCCTTGGACTCATCGGCTTTCTCTTCGGAAGGAGGATGAGATGGTGGAATTACAGATTTCTCCTCAGCCACATCTTTAGGAGGTTCAACAGCTTCAGGTGCCGGAGCTGGAGGAGGCTCGGAGGGGGTTTCAGTTTCGAGCTTCTTAGGCTCCTCCTCAGCCATATCAGTAGGTGGTTTTCCAAAATTAGAAACTGATAGTAGTTGTTAGAAAAGGTGAATAGAGAATTTTCTAAGAAGAAAAAGAAGATAACAAGTGAAACAGAAAAATAGAAGAGGGAAGTGTTGGTTGAGATATTATAGTTGAAAGAGGGTAACTGTATCTTTAAATTATGAGCTGGACTGATTTGGAAGCTACTTGCTATCTATATTTGTATTGTATTGTATAATCTACTGCTATTGTGCGTTGGCAGAGAGTGACTCTCTCCGTTCCGTTTTTTCGCTTTCTCAAACACAATTATTCTTTTCTGTAATTATAAAACTAATCAATCAATAATGCTAACTTTTGGAAAGAAACCAACCCAGCAGGACCAGCACTCGGCTTACAGGAACTATTTTTTTTTTCTTTCAAACGACGCCGCTTGCTTACCTGCCTTATCTCAAAAGATTCAGCCACATATCTGTATAATAATTTATAGATTCTTTGCAACCTCTACTTTCGTGTTGGTGACGGATTCTTTTGTGGGCCAGTTTGTAAAGTGGCTAGTTATCGTTTTCGCAATCAAATCTCTATCCCCAACTCACCAATAATCAAGCATTATAAAATGAATAAAATGCTTTATCTAGCTTTATATTATTTATTATTTTTAATGTATTTTTGTTTTTCATACAACAAAACCTCTATAAATTAATTAAAAAAAAATTATCATATAATAAAAAATATTAATTTATAGATATTTTACTGTATTTTATATTTAAAAATATGACAAAATATCTCATTAAAAAATAAATTGTTGTCGTATAAATTACTTAGCTATTAAATATCTTCCTCCTAGTCAAAGAAGTTGAAAACCAATCCCTAACACTTTTAACTTCCCTTCCAAAAGTTTATACATATAAATACAACAAAAAAAATAAGCTTAACTTTTTTAAATACTAAAAAAAAATATTTCACTTAAATAATAAAATAAAATATGTTTTATTACTTTTGAGTATGAAATTACTCAAGCGTAAATATATTATATAATTTAAAAAAAAACTTAAATGCAGAGAAGAAATTAAAAAATTAATATCAGATAAGTAAATAATTAAATTTATATAAAAAATTAAATTTGGGTGGATTAAATTAATTATGTAAATAGTTTCAATTTATTTATATGTGTAAATACATCTAAACTTTATGTAGAGCTTAATATTAAGCAAATTAATTAATTATATATTTATATATATATATTCATTAATGCCCAAATTTTAAATTTTGAAGTTAAAACAAAGGAGAAGGGTTTTGTGTATTTTTATCCTTAACAACCTTATATGATCTTATAAAATTCTCAATATCAATTGTCTTTTTTTCAAAAAAAAAAAAAAAGGAATAAAACATCTACTAATTTTATTAAAACTAGAAAAAAAATTATTTAACTAAATTGGGGGGAAAATCTAATGGGATTTGAAAAACAAAAAATAAGGTTGTAGTACTGGTATCAGCTTAAAATAAGCATGATATCTCTTGAATGGATGTGGTTGTTGTTCAAAGTAGTAGAACGATTCTTTTGGTCCCTGAAACATAACATCAAATTACAAATAGGTTCAAGTGATTCTGAAGATTGTCACCGCTGGCAGATTGGGAAATGACATCCCAACATCCTACGAATCTTTTTAATTTCAGACTTTTTTTTTTTAGGAACATTTGTGTATACGCATGTGACTCTAAAGTTGGGCATGTTAATTCAGCTTTTTTTTTTTTTTTTTCTATCGATACTTATAAATTCTAAAAAAAAAAAATAATGATTGTCATGCTTTAAAATTTTTAATTTCAAATGATTAATTAGATGTATCAATGCCTAAAAGCAATGGATTAATTAAGTTTGATTTTAGTGTTAATTTAAAAAAATTATATTAACCCCCTATTTAGTATAAATGAATTTTATAAAATTTTATAATTTTTTTTTATAAATCCATAATATTGTATTTGTTTTAAATATAAATTCATTTAAAATTTTAAATAATTAAATATGTGAAATTAAAAATAACTAAAATAAATACTATCAAAATAATTAATATTTCCAAATGAATTCTATAATTTTAAAAAACTAAAATATTCTTATTAATTTTAATATTTTATTCATACTTCATTCATTTGGATAAATTACAGTTATTCTTAAGCTTTAATTTAATATATTAGTGAGTTTCTATTATTTTAAAAATATATTATATAATTCATGCAAGTTCAAAGTATACACTATTTGATTATTCCATCCAAAAACTAATTTTTTCAATTAACACTAGTTATGCTCTTTCACAACAAGTTTTGAAATTAATAATATTAATTTAATATCATTTAATACATACAATTAAAATTAACTATTAACGATAAATATTGATTTATAATAGAATGTTAATGATGTTACTAATTAATGTTAATATATATTAACAGTATGATAATAATGTTGTCAAATATTTATAATAATATTATTAATGTTAGCATATATTAACCATATAACAACAATGCAGTACAACTATTTTTTTATTATCATAAGTTTGTCTTTTTATTTTTAACTGTATAATTCACATATTAAAAAAATAATATTTATATTAGCTTTTCTCTACTTCTTTGTTATTCAAATAATTATAAATCTACTTGAAATTAATCTAAAGATATGCAATATGATTGTTTTGAAAAGAAAATAAGTAAATAAATAATATGTTTATAGGGATATTTTTTACTAAGTGAAATATTAAAATAAATTATAAAATTATATCAAATACAATATTCATTTCATTTTAAATAAATTTTATATTTATTATTTAATATATCAAATATGAGAATTAATTTATATATTAAATGAATTTTTTAATAGAATTAAATCAAATATAGCTTAAAATATATTTCATTTGATAAAATTATAATTTAATTCATTCATATATTCATTTCTTTTAAATAAGAATTTATGATTTTAAAAAATATTTTAGTATTGGCTTATAACAAAATATAATTTAGTAGGTATTTGATAAATTTTTTTGATACAACTGTTAATTTTTTTTTTTTAACAGTTACATCAAATTTTTTTGTTATTATTATTATTTTTTTTATAATCGATAGTTATTAAATAATCAAATAATTATTATTTATAAAATCTTCAATTTAAAATTTTTTTAAAAAAATTATACTTATTTAAATGAAAAATTAAATTATCCTATTAAAAATAATATTTAAATAAAAAATAAATATTAATATTTATTTTTAATAATTATTAAATATATTAATAGCTAACCACTGATAATAATTTTATCAAACACTTATAATAATCAATTATCAGATAATATTACAATTATCATATAACAACTATTAGCTAACAACTATTATCTGTTGTTGATAACCGATAATTGTTGGTTGATAACCGATTGTTATTAGATGTTAGGTAAAATTATTAATTATTAATTGTTATTGTTAATATATTTAATAATTATTAAAAATAAATATTAATATTTATTATTTTTATTTAAATATTATTTTTAATAAGTTAATTTAATTTTTTTATTTAAATAAATAAAATTATTTCTAAAAAATTTCACATTAAAATTTTTATAAATAATAACTGTTTTTACTAATTAATCACTAATAATAATTATTAAAAAATTTAATACATACATCAAAAATTAAAAAGCTAACAATTAGATTAAATATTTTTGCCAAACACCTATTAAATATTAGTCTTATTACCAATTTTAAATGGAAGTCTTATGATAGTGACATTGAGACTTCCATTTAAAGGTCCAGACCTTTCCAAATTTAACTAGTTGCGTTAAGATTTATTAAGGTTGCGCCCCGTAACATATATATGTTAGGTCGGTGATATCTATAAGATTTAATTAATTTAAAAGATTATTATTAAATTAAAATAATATTTAAATTAAATTAAATTATTATTATAAATAAATTATTAATTTTAGTTTAATTTAATTTAATTTAAATATTTTTAATTTATCGATTTCAAATAAAAGAAATTTTTTTATAAATTATTATTATTTTATTATAAATTTAGGAAAAAATACAAATAAAATTTCAGTAATAAAATTTTTTAAAAATAGTTTAATATTGTATAATTCAAAACTTATTTATTTCATTAATTAACACACTCAAAAATTATATTTTTTTTCAAAAATTAGACCTTTATTTATTTATTTATAATTAATTTTCATGGATAATTATTTTTTTAAAATTCTAAATTAATATGAAGTTAAAAAAAATATGATTGTATATAAAATAAAATAAAATCAAATACATCTAATTATAATAATAGTAAAAAAAATAATATAAATATATATAACTTCGGTTTGATTTTATTTAAAATCGAAGAAAAAAATTATTCAAATCATAAATCAAACTGATCTTTTAGTTTACTCTATTTTTTAAATTAAATTAAATTAAATAAATTATGAAATTATTAATTTTGATTTGATTAAATTAATTTGATTCGATTTAATTGATTCAGTCGGTTTGACTTTCACCCTTATCTCTCATTTTTTTTTTCTTTTTTTTTTTTACTAAAAGGTGATTTTAATTGTAAGGCTACCAAAGAAAATGAAGTCTCAACCACATTAATAAGTACTTGATAATTTCCCTCCAAAAAAGTGATAATTAATCAGAATAATATATAATATATAAAGACAAATCTGAGAGTTGTTGCCCTGGTTTTCAATACTTGGTCCTCACACTCTAAAATGTGGGAGTGGGACAAATCAAGAATTATAGTTCTTATTATGCTTTATAATTCCTCACCAACCATTCTTGTTTTTCATTTTTAAGTAATTGCTAAAATATTCCAATGATATGTATTTTCACACGCAGTTGAAATTTGATTGATTGAAATTAATAGAACTATATTATTGGATTAGCAAGTAACTCAATGTTGAAGGCATTTCTAGCAACACTTGTAGCTTAATTTTACTAAATAATGATTTAACTTTATTTGATTACTTCATAATCTTAGTTGGTCTCATTATACAGATGCAGTATTAATTTAAAAATGGAGCAAAAACGACGTAGGATTATCGTTGATTGCGTATTATACTGGAAATAGGACAAAATTAATTTGAATGCCATCAAGTGGTCCAAAGCTAGTTTGGCATGTTTAAAACTAAATCTTGACAGATATTGACAATTTTTTTTTTGTATTATGAACATGTCACGACCCAACTAGAAAATTATTCAAATTTAATAGCTTTCTTTTGATCAGGTTTTAGTATGTATTAAAATTTAAAAAAAAAAAACAAGTGAAAGTTAAATGAAGATGACAAGATCCTTTAATTAATTAAGTATAATAAGAAAGTTTAACAAGTGAAATGGATCAAGAATGATATATGCTGTTGAAAAAACAATATATATTATAGTCATAGAAAGTTCAGTATAACTTATTAATTATTTGACTAATCCCTAAAGAAAAAAAAAATCATATCTTTGTACACCTAATCCATAGAAAATCTCTCCTAAATCTTAATTAGTTTGATAGCAATTTCCACTTAAAATAAAACTTATTAAAAAATAAAAGTATTTACAACAAATAATATTCCTTGTCCACACCAACCCCTTTTATTTCATTATTTCTGTCAAAATTTTATATTGGTTGTTATTTTTGGATTTCCATAAATACAATATATTTTTATATTTTAATATTATCATTTATTTTTTATTTCGGTTAAAATAAATTATTTATGTCGAGACTAAAAAATTATCACTAAATCAAATCCAAATTAATAAAAAAAGTAAATTGTCTTACAAATTAGGCTACTTCAATATTTGTGGTTATCCATGAACATTCCTTAATTTTGTATAATAAAGTCATGAAATAGGAGCTTCTTCATTGAAATAAATGTTTACAAAGAAGTAGAAACGGTGATTGAGAAGCTAAAGGTAACATGTGGCATTGTAGTCTTGGAGTATGATAATGATATTAAGATATATATTTTGGGGTGTTTCTTACTCCCCTCTTGCATATGCCCATCCATCTGATACGAGTTGCAAATTTAGGCCAAGGATGCCATCTCTTCTAAGTCACAGAAAATAAGAAAAATACAACTGGCTGCTGCATGGCCCTATATTTGTCCCCCTATTTAAACAGGTCAAATTACCTCAATACATGTGTGGCTGCCCGTATTTCATCTTTTATTAATATTTTTGGGTTGAATCTTGAATTTCTATTTATAGAATTGATTTTTTAAAAAATTTAATATTTTTTAAATTTAAATACAGCTTATGAATAATTTTCTTTTTCAATACATAACACAGTCAAATGAATATTAATATTTTGATTTACATAATAAAATTAATTTTTTTATCTATAATTTTATTATCATATAAACAATAATTTTACATATGATAAAAGAGAAGAAAAAAGAAAAATATAGACATAAATTAATTTAAGGAAGAATAATATATTATGATTTAGATAAATTATAGATATTATAAGATATTATCTAAAATTATTAAGAATGAAAATAAATAATATGTATATGATGATTTAGTGAAACTCTCAAAGGTAAAATTTTTCTCTAAATGGGTCTGGACCTGAAGTATAATTTTTGAACCTGCAAGGCAGAAATACAAAGTATAAAAAAAGCTACGCTGACATTCTAATGTTTAATTCAATAATTATCCTTAAAAGAATTAAATGAGTTTAAGATATTTTAAAATATTGTAAGTATTTAGCTGGTGAATGAAAGATGAGTAATAAATATTTATATACTCTTTATTTATATATGACTTGCATAAAATTAACATGATAGATAATAATTTGTATCGCTGGATGATTGACACTTAATAAGACAACAATCCTTATTATGATTGACTTTGTCTCTTTCATTACTTCTGAACATGTTTATGAACTGTTTTAACAATGTAATTTGATGATAGTTTTGGAGTTTTAGACGACTTCCTTGATATTAATGATAATAAAATTTTATTATATTAATTACTCTTAAGTTAAAGTCGTCATTTAAAAAAAAAAGAAAAATGTTTATCATTTGGCATTTGAGTTTGACAAAGAGACCTTTCTCTATGTCACCTGGCACTTGAGTTTCATCAAGCGAAAAAGCTTTCCTTGCAAGTATCTATAATTGATTGATGATGACTTTTCAATTTGTTAAAGCTAGTTATCTTTATGAGAGTTGAGCTTCCAGTATTATGTGTTAAATTCAATATCATTATTTTACATCAATATAATTTATTATAATTAATTTTGAAATTAAAATTAAATTGAGTTGACTTTTATAAATAATAATTTTAAATAATTGTAACAATAAACATGAAAAATTCAAACTTAATATATTATTCACTCTTTAAAAGAATGAAAACAATGTAAATGGAAAAGCAAACATACATCGTAAATATTGTTTGATTAACTAACAAATTAAAATTTGCCCGACAATGACGTGTAATTTTATTGACGGTTGTAGGATGTCAAGCAACAAACCACCAACTGCCACGTTGTGGTGTCTTCAGTATATTTATGGGCCAAGAGGTTGCTGTGTTAAAACACAATAATTTCTATTATGTTTAGAGTTCAAAGAATTTTTATAAAATTTTTTAAAAATTATAATATTATAGTATTTGTTATGATAAATTTAATAACATATTTTTTGTATAAAATAAAAATTAATAAATTTAAAAATATAATATAAATGTATTAAATATAAACCGTTAAAATCTAATAATATAGATTTAACATATTTCTAACATATATTTTAGAACTATTTGATTTTTTTTTTTTATAAAAAATATATCATTAAATTCGTTACATTAAATATTATAATATTATAATTTTTAAAATTTTTACAAAAATTTTTTATACCCTAAAAGATCAACACAATCAAAATCACTGCATTTTTAACAGAACACCTCCATTTAACCCTGTATTTATACTTAATTGTAGCTTATCTGACTATGGATGACATGTCCTTAACCACGTGGTCCGGGCCCGCACAACGTTTAACCTCTCGTTTCCGCAACCTTTGGCTTCTCCTACTTGGCTCATTCATTCTCCATCAGCACCAAGCAACAATTTTTATTTATTATTTTTTTTTTCGTTGTCTATTTTTTATGATAAAATTAAATAAATAAATAACATAAAGGAATTTTGACGTATAGAAAAAATTAAATAAATAAACAATTGAAATATTCAAATGAAGGCATTAATTTCATCATTCAAATTTTTTTATTTGAAATATAAATGGGAAGAAAAAAGAAATTTTATAACCTTATCATTATAAACTCAGGATGGTCCAAATCAACATATTGATTTGATACAATAATATTGAATAATTTCTCAAGAGGCACTTGTTTTATGGTACAAAAACAATAAACAATAGGAATTAAAGAATTGCAAGTTGCAACACAATAGCTAAACAATTAGCAATTCATTATGTGCATTTCTTTTCAAGCAAAAATATTAAAATAGAGATTTTATTTTTTTAAGTTATGAAAATTATCTATACTAAATTTTTAGTATTTTTTTTTAATATATAGTAAACAGTTAAAGTTACATTTCATTTTAATATTTACTATATTCATAGCACAAAATAATTATTTTGTGATAGTTATAAAAATAAAAAGAATGAGAATAAAAGTCACCACTTTATACATAAATAAGTAAATATGTGATTTTTTTAACCAGTCATTGACATAAACAAAAGATAATTGACAATATTTAAAAAGATGGAAGTTTCATACATGATAAAAATATTCTAATTCAAATTTTAATTGTAACATTTTATATTCCCTAAAGTTTTAATTGGATATAATTTTTGTAAAATCTATAAATAATAAAATTAATAAACTAATTAAATTCAATATAAGAAATTATAATTATTATATTAATTTAGCATAAAGAATAGTAATTAGATTATATTTTTATATTAATTTTATACTAAATTATGTTTTTATATTCATATGATAATTTATAAATCTAAATTACTTATCGAAATTATTTGACAAATTTTTTGTAAAGTCTTATAATCAGTTATAATTATAAAATTTTGTGTCTTCAAATTTAGCTAGTATAAATTATAATAATAAGTTATAATTATAAAATTTAGTATGAAATAATAATAAATTATAAAAATTATACTAATTGCTTATAACAATAAATTATAATTATAAAATTATACTAAATTTTTGTGAATAAAAAAGTTAGGAGGTCCATATATATATATATATATAATAAATTGATTGGAGGGTTTACTCTTGGTTATGATCAATAAATTTTTAATTTAATAATATTAAAAAAAAAAATTTAGGACTGAAAAAACTCGATGTTAAGTCTCAATTGGATCTGAATTAAAAAAAAAAAAAAAAAAGAGTTTGTCATGGATGAAATCGAATATTATATAGAACTAGCATCGGAAAATTTAAGGCCTCCGGCCCTCACTCCGTTTGACCTTCCCTATGCGTCATCGATATAGAATAAAATAAAACGGTAATTTAATTATAAACGACCAGGTTGATAGTTTGTGTTTTAGTCGTTGAACGATAGCGTGTGAAGCAAAATAAGCAACAGGTCACGTGGAGCTGTTTATTGCTTGCCGGAGTGTGTAAAGTGTAAACGCAAGGGACATATCGCATGTTTTGAATGGGCTCAAGCCCATGGAAATAGGGTTTGACTGTTTGAGGCGGTGAAGCTTCAATTGAATGTTTTTCTTTTTATTATCTCTCCACCTTTTCTCTTTTGCTTCATATCACTATTTCTACTCTGCCTGATACTGTTCAACCCTCTCGACTCATAACTTATGAGATTAATTTTATTAATCAGTATTAAGAAGATCGTTTTAGTTGGTAAACCTGGAAGTTGGGTTCAGAACTAGCTCTGTTTTAATATGGCTCCCAAATGATAAAATTTTTAAGTACAGCAAAACTTTGATATTAATTATTTATAAACAGTCATTCTTATTCTTGTATAGGATAATGATGAAATACAAACAATTAATACTATCCTGTATTAATTTAGTAGACAATCCCCGCTAGTTTCAACTAAAATCTTTAATTAATTCTATATAGCCGTGTAGCTATAGTCATCTTCTGCAGGCGGACCCTGACCCAGAACTGTCAAAATAACAAAAGCTCCATATAGTATTGTCACCACAGCAGTGAAGTTAAAAAGCAAGGCTTCGGAGACATATTTAGCAAGTCCTGAGTTCTCAAGGAATGTGAGCTTCTCCAAGAACCCTATTGCTGCATTGGCAACTGCCAGAATATACACAAACACCCCAATTATCACATGCCATGGCAGACACTGGCTCCTAATTGTAGCAGACCCTCCAGGATAGAAGAATATAATGAACCCATATATCCACTGCCAAATAATTTCCATTTTTTTAGACCAACTAGTTCCCAAAAAAAAATTAGATTAATATATAACATATTAATTGGTAAAACAGAGTCTATATCAATAGTTATTGCCATGTAGCTTTTAAATTTCCCACTTTTTGGCGGCCTGGTGGGCAGTGTGGGAGTAATCTATTAGGAAAATCAATTAGTTGGCTAACAATTCTTGATTGATTAAGAAGTTATAATTAATTAACTAGAGAATTAGTGATTTTACCTGAATGCCATAAAGGGAAATGATGACAATGCCTAGCCAAGAATGCAAGCTGTAAAGGTTGGCAATGCCACTCTCGTTGTGATATTTGAAAGCAGTGTAAATGCCAATACAACCCAGTATTAATGCAATGGCATGAAGAACCAAATGTATCAATTTCTTTTCTTGTTTCTTCAAAGGAAGAGACTTGTAACTTATAATGGCTGCATTTGGTATTTTATGGGGAAAATAATATTAATAATTAGTACCAAAAATTAGCAAATTTCATCACATGCATCTTAAAAAAAAAAAAAGGTTCAATTACCTTCTCCTCCTATGATGATTAAACCAATTAACATCAGAACAGGATGAATCTGTTGCAAGAAGAAGAAATCTGAGATCCAATGGTAGCATGATAATTTAAACTCTATGCTAAGTGCAAAAGATACATTTTTTTATCCTCTTTCTCCACACTCTCTTTTGATGATGTGGCATAGCTTGTTGGATTTATATAATTAAAAGGTAACTATTGTTATAAGTTAGAGGTAACCTGTAAGAAGTAACAAACGACAGGCTCATAGAAAATCTCAGAAGAACAAACGACAACTATTGGCCAAGCTCTAACCCTATATTAATTAACACAATCAAACAAAAAACTTTAATTCTGATGAACATACATATATGGCCTCAAAATCAATCTCCATAACTCATAGAGACTGAGACTATCAAGTCAATTAAGGAATTAATAAGAAAACATATAAAAAGAGAGAAAGAAACTTGCATTGAAGATGAGACTTTTGTTTGAAGCTTCCCAAGCTAAACCGCTTCTAAAGTGTATGCACCAAATCAATACCATAACTGCAGCAGCAAGCGCAAGAGCGTGTGTCACAAACGTGAACGGTAGTGCGTTAATCTCTAAACCCATTATCGCTTAATTCGCCTTAATTACGAAACCAAAGACCAGAAGGAAGGAGAAATCGTGTATCTAACTGAGAGACGCTTGTAATTTTAAATTTTAATTATCTGTTTGGTTTGGTGGCGTCTCGGTTGTTTCTAGGAAAACAGACCAGTTATTCCATGCTACTGTGACCGTTAGATGAATACTTCCTTAATGCTTAGATTGTTACCACGTGGATTTAAATTATTGGGCTTGGGTTCGGGGTCAGGGTCTGGGCTTCGTGTCTCATCCACATCCTCCCATACTTTTGACATATTAGAATAAACTTAATTTAAAACAATACCTTTTCACTCTCTTTGGAAAAAGAACACATTTGTTCTAAAAATAAGATAACTTGCGTAGAATCAACTCAACTAACATAAAAGGCCTACACGAGAGAAACTAAGTGAGCGCCATAGCTTTTGGTGGCTTGGTCTTTATAGTTTTATACAATGATATGTGCTTTTTCCAGGGGGTTTCTGAAAAAGCTAAAATCACTAGTTCTTGATGGCAAAACATCATAACGACGCCGGGGTAGTCAAGATAATTACAAACAAGTGGTAGAAGCCAGATCAGGTGAGGTCACGGGTGACATCAAATGAAGTTGACCCTTTTTGGAAGATGACCTTTTTATCATGACTAGTTTGTGAAAATATTTAACACGTCTTAATTGGTTATTTATGTGACTCTAATATATGAAATGCGAAGGAGACATATGGACCCACTTATTTAATTTATTATTTTTTTTAATCTTTTTGAGCTATAACGCTGCGTTTGTATAGTGGAAACTAAAGGGCAAAGAAAATATTTGTCTAAAAAAAGGGGCAAAGAAAATAAAGTTTTTTCAATGAGAAGGAGATTGAAAAGAATATAATAATAGAAAATGTAAACCATCTAAAAATAAATAAATTTTAGTTTTTTTTTTTATATAGTTACTAAAAAACAAATTCTTGCAAACAAATATGTAAAAATTTTACTTTTTTAATTTAGGGATTAGATATAATTTTGACCATGCCCGTTTAGTCTTAGGAGCACATTAACTTTTAATATTTTTTGAGATATAATTTTGACCCTAACATTATTAAAATCTATAATTCCGACCATTTGAATGTTGACTTTTCTTCCTGGATCCCACAAAAATTAAAAAAATAATTGACAAATTATAATTTAGTCTCTAAAATTTTATTTATTTATAAAAAAGTATTTTTTTAAATTAAAAATATAAAAAAATAAAATAAATTAATAACTAAATAAAAATTAATTATTTTATTTATTTAAAATTAAAAAAATATTTTTTTTAATTTAAAATTACTTTTTATTAAATTGAAATAATTAATTTTTATTTAACTATACTTTT
>CANXYC011357002.1:0-12423 GCA_948193065.1 Aleurites moluccanus
AATATATTATTATTTTCAGTCATTGTGGTATTGTGCTAAGTTCTTTTGGATGAACTAGACACTTTTAAAGAGTTATACAAATGATTGAATTCATATGAAATTCATATTTGCTAACTTACAAGAAATGACGAAAATAAAGAAGCAGAGTTGAACTAGACTTCTGATGAGGATGAACTACTTGATGAATAATTCCTCTAAAGCTCTGGACTGTGGGGGACTATTATATTTTCTTTTTCAGTTGAATAAATAGTTCACTTACAAGTGAAAATGCCCATTTTAACTGGACTGTGGGGGACTATTATATTATCTTTCAGTTGAATAAATAGTTCAGTTGCAAGTGAGAATACCCATGTTGATTGAGTTTAATTAAATTCTAAAACTCTATATTGTTATATTTATTATTTATATATATTTAATTTATTTGCATCAATTTAGTTTATTTCTAAAATTGATAGTGTGCTTAAAGAATTCATATTTTTGAGTAATGAATCTTTTTGTGTTATAATGATTCAATATTTTATTTTGAACATTATATTATCTATCTATTGAAAAATACTATATGTAGAACATAGGAGGAAATTGTTGGGTATATTATATAACCCTAATATATGTTCTAATATAAGCCCTAAATAGATAATGGACCTTTGTAGTGGGCCTAATGGGCAAGAGCCCATTAACTGGTTTAATTATAGTGTAAACCTATATATATGCTAGTTAGGAGCAGCATGCTAGGTATTCCAAACTAGATACCTAGGGTGTAATGTTTCAAGCAATCGCATATATTACTTGACCTAAAAACCCTAACATTTTCAACAGTAAATGTTAAGCGATAAAATTTTTGGATAAAATTTAGGATTCTGTTTAATTGTGAAAAATGTTTTATGTATTCATTTTCCAATTTTCTTTTTCATTTCCATGTTTTCTGTGTTTTCCATTTTCTAAATAGAAAACTGAAAAATAAAAAATATGTTCAATTTTTTATTTTTTATTTTTCAATTGCTTCTTATAAAATATGTATTAAATTTTTATAATAATAATAATAATCATTTAAATAAATATATAAAAAATAACACTATTATTAACTAATAAATTATAATAAATAATAAATTTCAATAATGATGAAACTTTGATATATGGCATAGATGGTCAAAAGGGTTTGGATTCAAATTCAATTCAGACCTTTAATACCATACAGAAAATAGGATGAAGATGATTGAAGAACAAGAATCGAGAAAACACAGACATATGCTTAAGTTCAGACTATGGAATTTCAAATCAAGACAAACTGAAAAGAGCATAATAATATTACAGAGTTTACAACCAACTAATAAATAAATTTAAATCAAATTTAAATCAATTTTTTTTTTATTTATAAACGAATACAATAATAATATCATTAAAAGTAAATAAATACTAAAATTAAATTAAAATAATTATAAACACAAAAATTAATACTTAATATAAATAAAATAAGATAGATTATTAACCTTATGATGTTGATGAGTTCTTTTAATTTTACAAAGTAAATATCGATAGTGACAATAAAATTGAATAACTAATATAAAAAATAGGGTAAATAAATTAAAAAAAGAGCATACGAGATTCAAAGGTTATAAAAAAATGCCGTTATAGAAAAATCCATGTTTTGCAATTTGCATAGTTGATTAAGGAAATAATAAAAAACTACTAAAATGGAGTTTTTTTTTTAATATTAATTATAAATTTGAAAAAATCAAAAAATAATTTTCTAGTATTCTATTTGAAAAAAAAATCAAACTAAACATCAATTTCTATTTTCCTATTGAAAATATTTTTAAAAAATAATCGTTGTTTTCTACAATTAAACAAGGCGTAGAAATTTCAAAACTCACAAAAATAAAAAATTTATCGACTGAATTTTTAATATTACCAATTAAAATTCCGTACTTAAATTTTAAATTAAAAAAATTAAACTTCACTAATTTTTCACTACTCATTAATTTCTTATTTTCTTTACTCTTTCTCCTTTTTTTTTCCTCTTCATTTTCTTGTTTCTTTTACCTTTTCTTTCTTATTTTTCTTGCTTCTTGCTTATTTTTCTTCATTCTTCTTCCTTCTCCGTTTTTCTTTTTTTTTTACTTTTTTTCTTTTTTTTTTTTTCCTTCTTCTTTCTTCTTTATTTTTATTTAGTTTAATTAAATTTTAAATTATTATTACATTTAATTTCTTTTTTTTCCCTTCTCCTTCTTCTTCTATTTTTTCTTTTAAATTTAGGAGAATTTTAGTCAACAATTTAATTAATAATTTCATTTTAAATAAGTAATTTTAGATATTTAGTTAAATTCATATTTAATAATTTTTTTAGTTTAAATTAATATTAAATTAAAGTTAGTTAATTCTAATTTTTAATTTTTAAATTTAAATTAAATATATAAATCAATTACAGATAAAATTATTAAATATAAAAAAATATAATTACTGACGGAGTTTTTTAAAATTAAAGTATTAAAAATATTTTTACCGACATAATATTTCAAATTTTAAATTTTTTAAATAAATTTATTATTTTTCGATGGATTATCGATGAAATTTTTTCGCCGCTATTTTTACATATAAATACATTAGAAAATACCAATAGAATTTCCGTCATTAATTTATCGAACTCCATCAATATTAAATTATGACAAACATTTTACTGAATAAATTTTTTGTCAATAAAATTAATTACTGATAAAATTTATGTATTTATTGATGGAAAATCCGTCGGTAAATTATGCATTTCTTGTATTGTAAGTATTTATGTTAAAACTAACAATTAATAGTAAGTATATACTAGGTTGATAGTGTTATTAAATGTCAACATACATTAATATTTTATTAGTATTGTCAATTATCTATAATAATATTACAAAAAAAAATTGTTTACGAAAATTTTATACATTGATGATAGTACTGTTAATTTTTACTAGTATCAAATTTTTTACTTTTAACGGCATGATTCATATATTGTTAAAAGATGTTATCTGTAGTTGTGATTTGAGACCTAATTAAGTAATTAGCCTCTAAATAAAAAATTCCAAGAAATTTATAAACTTAACTCGTTTTCAATTTCAAAATTAGATTGATTATATAGATTTTTTGTTTAAACGCTAAACTATTTTGGGCTAGAACTTTCAAATAGTTATAATGCCTATAGATTATATTATATTCATTTCCTCTGAATTTATTTAAGTCTATTATATTTTTTTCTTATTGTCATCTATCATGATGTGTTAGACTTTTCTATTACGAGTTTGTTTAGGTCTTTATCTCATATGCAAAAGTCATATTGATCTCCTTTTTTCAATTTATCCTTAATTTATATTATTCTCATTATTTCTCTTAGATTTCATTACATATTATATACATTCTAATATGTTTGTACATCCATTTTAATATTCTTATTTTCCTAATACTCATTTTTGAGACATGTTATCTTCTTATTGTATAATATTCAATACCATATAATATAATTAATAATATTGTTTACTATAAAATTTTCCTTTCAAGTAATAAAATGAAAACTTTTAGAAATTTTTTATAAATAATTCTAAAAAGTACAAAAGATAAGTGAGCAACTTGACAATGCAAAGTGCCATATATAAAATAAAATTATAGTCCTATAAGTGGTATAGATTGAATTCTTGCTTTGTATGGAAAATGGTTCATCCCTAGCTACCAAACATGATTAATTCATATATGTGGAATGTAGGAAAGAGTACTGAGAAAAGAAAGAACGATATATATATATAAACATATAAAGAGGGTGGGGGATTTTGATTTAGAACCACAAAATAGGGTGTTTTTAGTACAGTCAGGCAAAGGCAAAGAAGCTGATCAGTAAAAGAAATGAGAGCACACTTGGAAATATAAGCGAGACTTTAGGGTTCTATGCTTTCATTATCATCCACTTCTTTCAAAATTAAAATAATAAAATAATAAAAGGTACAATTCATAGTTGTCATCTTAATTTGTTGAAAGCAACCCAAGAACTAACCCAGCTAATAGATAGAAAGCTCATCTTCATATCATGTGGTCCTCCTAATTATGCTGCTCACTCTAGCTAAAAAGGTTACCCTCATCATGACCCTGAGAGACAGAGAGAGAGAGAGAGAGAGAAACCCTTAAATCAAAGATTTATTTTATTATTTTATAATATATAAGTGGAGAAAACGGCATGTATAAATAGTAATTTAAAAAAAAAAATTAAAATTATATATTGTCTCTTTCTGTGGTGGATAAGACTATTGACATTTTATCTATAAATAAGATTGGCTAGGGTTTTTGGAGATCGTACAATAAGCACTTATAATATCACAAATTAATAATTAATTTTATCTGAATTTTCTATCTTTTTATATGTTTTATTTTATTATTTCATATTTTTTTATATCCAACATTATCTATAAAAAAATCAATTATTAAAATATTTTAAAAAATAAATGATATAATATATAAATAGAAAAAATTATGAAATAGAAAATCAAACATATAAATGATCCGAAATTGCTTATCACTGAGTGTAAACTTTCTTTGACAATTGCTTGATTTCATTATGCATTTACTGTCATTGAAAGTGAGAGAAAGAGGGAGATTTTTATCAAGTTGATAGAAAGAAAGAAAGAAAATAAAGAAAAGCTAAAATGATAAGCACGCATGGGTTGGGGGAGGGAACACCAATTACCCAACCCAACCCAATAACACACAACATTCTCACAAATTGAAAGAGAGAGAGAGAGAGAAATTGGGGTTTCTCTTTTAGGTGAAAGTGACATGAGAGACACATACAGTCAAAGGAACATATATTGCTCTCTCTTTCTCTCACACAGTATAGTATTATTCTATTATGCCCTTTGAGTGAAATAATTGTCCTTCCTTTTCTAGGGTTATTCGACATGGCCACGTGGAGGTTCTATCTATTTATTCAAATTGATTTTTTTTTCTTTTTTATCTACACAATTAAAGAGTTTTAAGTTTTGAAGTTGAAATTTAATTGTAGGAAAAATATAAAGATTTTTACAAAAATAAGTAAAAAATTTATTTTTACTATTGTAAAAATATTTTTTAAAAAATATGACATATATTAAATATATACCAAAAAAAGATAAAAGTGAAAGAAAAAAAATCATAAAAATTTAAAAAAAATAAAAAAATCATATATTTATATAATTTTTTCAAAAATAAATTATTTTATTTATTAATATTATTATAAATATTACATTTCATTTTGTAAGATTATATATATATATATATATATATATATATATATATATATATATATATATATATCTTCCTATAATAAGTCAAGACCATGTACCCACAAACCCACAACCCAATAAAATTCTAAATTTAAGTGAAAATTATTAGATATGATTAGAGTTTGTAATTCAATTTCTAATAAATTTATTAAGCTAATACAATTTGTTTATATTTGTTCACGATTCTGGAGATTTAAAAAATTTATGTTAGGAAAAAAAAACTGTCTTTGAAATATATTTGACTTACTTAATGATTGAATTTGAGATTTACAATTACTTCCTGCTCTATCCAAATTGAATATTGATAAAAAAAATTATTATTTTAATATATTTTTATAATTTTAAATTGAATTTATATAAATATTAGGTTTGATAAGTTGGATTGGTTCAAATTTGAGCTAATCTATATATATAATAAAATTTCAAGAGTTTTTCTCAAAAACTAAGTTTATATAAAAATTCATCTCATCAAGTAAGTTTATATGCCACCTCATTCATTTTTTTCATAATATTGTATTTTTGTAGATTTTAATTAAATATTTATACAGATTAATATATATAATTTTTTTTTTATTATTTTCTAATTGATTCATATAAATTAAACTTGATCCATATATTTTCTTTATATTAATATTTAAAATTATAAGAAGTAATATTTAGATTTAATAAAATAATAAAAATAATTCATATATATTAAAATATTTTTAAAAAATATAATTAAATAAAAAATATGATAAAAACGCGCCCAAAGCATGAGCAGCAATTAGTTATGAAAAATCAAAATTCATTTTAATTTAATTTAATCCGACTAATTATGAGGTGGATCTAATTCAAATGAAATGCGAATTATTCAACTATAATTAATTTTAAATTTTCATATTAAATAAAAAGGTTTAATAAATTTGTACAACTGAAAACCCAAATATTGAATTCTATAAATTTTGATAAATTCTATGAATTTCATATCCACTCTTCTCAAATATGGACTAATAGTATTTTGTGTTTCCTTTACTTTTATATGTACATGTATGGAGTCCATGCAAGTCAGCTTGAATTTCACTTGTTAGCACGTGAAGTGACATCAATTGAGAAATTCTCTTGGCGTTTCCTATCCACTAAATTCTCACAATACTTCTATTCAACTCTCTCTATCACTTTCTTTTATTCACTTTCATGCTTTTAAGCTCAAGAGCCAGCTTCTATATACTCTTATTAATTATTTTAATTAAGTTAAATTAAAAAGAAAAAATTTAAAGCTATAGGCGTATGGTATTCAGGTCTCTCTATCTCTCCTTTTATCTCCAATAAATTCACCTTCTTTTGGTGCCTTAACTCCCACCATCATTGTTCAAAATCCCTTTCTCTTCTCTCTCTCTCAGCCCCCATAGACATATGGTGCTTGTGCTGTGCTGTGCTGTCTTTCTCATCATCCTCTAGTCCTTGTTTGGGGGAAGGTAAAATGGATTATACTTATTATCTCTCTTAAACACACACTTGTACTAAAAATCAACTCAAAACACACACAAATTAACATTGCTAGCTAGCTCTCAATCTTTTGAGAAGGATTTTTGTATCATTGTGACACAAAAAATGACTATTTTTCTTAATTACTAACTGGTTTTTCTTCATTACTTGCAGATATGTTAATGGAATTACTACTAGCTAGAGCCAAGCGCGTCAGTCTAATTAACGAAGCTAATAATATTACTATTAATACAATGGATAGGGGCATATTAATTTAATTTATGTCATTCTCAGTACTACTGCTTCTCTTTCCGGCTGCCTGCTCCAAAATACAGTACTTACCAAATACTGCTAGGTTTTTCTTTTCCTTTTACTGTTGTGCAGTGAAAATTTATTAAAGCTCCCTCCCTCTCTCCCTCTCTCTCACTCAAATGTTGCAGTCAAGCAACAATGGCAATGACCCAATTTATTATCAACAAGGTTACAATAATAGTCCCTTTTCCAATGACATCAGTACTCCCAATTCCAAACATGATCGTCAAGAACAACCTCCTCCTCCTCTTACTCCTTTATCCAAACATGATCGTCAAGAACAACCTCCTCCTCCTCTTACTCCTTTACCTTTCTTCCATTTGCCATCTCCTCTTATTAATTATGATCATTTGGAATTACAAGATTATGATGTTTTTTTACATCAAAATCATGAACTTTTACTTCCCCGCCAGCAGCAGCCGCAATCCTTCGCAAGATCTTTTGCTTCTGATATCATGGTAGATATCAACATAAATGAAGATGCTACTAATTACAAGAAATCCCAAAATAATAACACTACTAGCCTTGATCATGACCATGACCGTGATCAGCAACGGAAACAGATGTTGATGATGATCCCCAAAAAGAGATCTTCAAAGAGAGATCGCCATAGCAAAATTAACACAGCTCAAGGACCAAGAGATCGAAGAATGAGATTATCCCTCAAAGTTGCTCGCGAATTCTTTGATCTACAAGACAAGCTATGCTTTGATAAAGCTAGTAAAACTGTTGATTGGTTACTAGTACAATCAAGACAAGCAATCAAGAAACTATTTGGTGGGGGTGGAGGTCTCCTCCCTACCAATAATTACAGCTGCAGTAGTACTTTACCATCCAAGAGTGCTTCTTCTACTTCAGAATGTGAAGTAGTTTCTGGAATTGATGAGGCAGCCGCCACTAAAGCTTCCATTTCTAAGACTACTAAACCCTCATCATCATCATGTGTTAACAATAAAGGGACCAGAAGGGCTAAACCTTCGCGGAGAACTGCATTATTCCATCCTCTTGCAAGAGAATCAAGGGAGAAAGCGAGGGCAAGAGCAAGAGAGAGAACTAAAGAGAAACAGAAACTATGGATCAGTCAAAAAATAATGGATGAATCAAAAATATGTGAAGAATCAAGAAACCAAGAATTGAACCAATTAAGTTGTTGGAGAAGCCCTTTTGAAAATACTACTACTGGTGATCAAGAATCTGATAACAATAATAATACCATGAATCCTTGTTTAGATATGCAGCTACCAGTAGGTTCATCCCCGGGGCGAGACCGATTAGTCCTTACTACTACCTCAGAAAACATGGGAATGTGGAGCCCATATTCCATTATCAATCATCTGTACAACACTGGAATTCCACAAGAGGTAAATTGTTGATTTTATACATATAGATGTTTATAATATATTGAAATTGTTTGATATTTTTATACAATTTTTGGTGCAGCATCAAACCACAGACTTGCAATCTTTATATATGCAAGTCATGGGAGGCCTATAACTAACAGTTAGGATATGTGTGTTTGCTCTCTTTGATGATAAGTCAAGTCAAGTTGGACAAAGATTTGAAGGATATACTATGTAAGGATTTTCTTCTTTCTGTTTGAAATTAATGTAAAATAGACAAGTGTATCTTTTTCTTTCTTCAATTATCTTGTGAACTGCTGCTTTTTTCAAATGATTAATTGTTCATCACCAGTCTTCAATTTTACTCACTATACCGTATACACATTCTCTATGTGTGTTTCTTGTTTCTTTATCTTTATCTATTTATATATACACTAGAGCAAAACATACAATAGGGGGCTTAAAATAACATAATTTTCTATCTTTTCTTCTCAATTATATATATATATATATATATATATATATATATATATATATATATACTTCTATTTAAGTCCTCAATATTTGATTTAGTTGATAGGAGCCAGCTGTCAAGTCGCCAGTATTTGATTTAATTATTAGGAGTCAGCTGTTAAATCGCCGATATTTGATTTAATTATTGGGAGTCAGCTATCAACAACTAATTTAAATTGTTTGATAATTAAAAAATATATTTAATTATTGTTTCTGCTGATTCTGCATATGCTAGCAAAAAGTATTTGTATTTTGTGAGTTGAGTTCAAATTAGAAGACAGTTGGAGTCAAGCTCTTAGGGTTAATTAAATTATTATCAATTGTTTGACTCATATATAAGTTTATTTTGATATGTTTTAGTAGAAACTTCCTAATAAGTGCATTCAGATTAAGATGAATTCAGCTAAACTTTTAAGGAAAAAGGTTGATCTGTAGACATGTGAATTAATACCAAGTGTCAAAATTTTATTGGTCGTCAAACTTTTTTTTTTTGTATAATGTGGGTGGATTAAAAATATTATTTTATTATGAAATAAAATAATATTTTAATTTGATAATAAGTATATATATATATATATATATATATATATATATATATATTTGACGGTATTATATATTTTAAATTGGATAAAATTTTAAATTTATCTTTTTTTCTGTTTGTAACAAAAAGTTAAATTTTTTATATGCTAAAAAAAATTAAATTATTAATCCCACAAATTTTTTATATGCTAAAAAAAATAAAATATTAATCCAACAACACAAATATTTAATTTTTCAAAATATCATTCAAATAAAGTAAAATCTTTTTATCAAAATAAATTTTTTACACCCAAACATATTCTTGTAATAATTATTACATAATTAATCTAAATATTAAATGATTTTGTCAACATATAAAAAAAAAAAATAAAATAATATTTTTAATTCATATTAGATGTGGCATTAGACAACAAAAGTTTTTAATTTTAATTTAGAGAGTCGACCACAGTTGCAATTAATTTTAAAAATTAGAACAAAATTGATAAAATTTAAAGTTTTAAATTATGATGTAGATATTCAAATTTTGAAATTTATGGGTCAGTTTGATCATGCAAAATGGTCAAAATCAAAGAAGTTGACCACTGGAAGAGTTTAGTTTTGACTTGATATAGTCCTAATCCAATGGGAAATAGGGCAACGAATCCAACTCATCCCTTTTGACGATGACTAAAGGCGTATTTTGATCAAATTTCTTCATCTAGGCATCCATTTTGACAATTTAGGGTTTTCATTTATTTTTAATAACTTTTATTTTCTTATTTTCTTTTAATTGAAAATTTGTTTTAGGACGTCTTTTAAAATATTATTTTTGTAATATTTTAATTTCTTATTTATGTAAATCTAGTGATTTATTTCTTTTTCGAAATAAATTACCATATTAGACAATTAAGATTTTCTGAAGATTATTCTCTATAAACAGTCATTTAAACATTAAGTTTGAACCAGTTTTTAATTAAATTAAAATAATATTTTTATGTGAAAGTTGTTTCTTTCAATTTTTTATATTCTTTTGAATTAACGAATTTTAATATCTATTAATCTGATATTTATCTAAAATCAAGATACTCTTAGAAGGTTTCTACTATGTCAGTATAAGTTTTAGATTGCATATATATATATATATATATATATATATAAAAGAATCACAAAGAAAGTTGTCCAGTAGAAAGAATATTTTGAAAGATCAATATATGTTTGATTATTTTTACCGTTAATTAACTAGTTTATTCACAAAAGTGTTAAAGATTCATAGGATTATCAAAATTCAGTTGAAATTTTTGTGATTTTTCTCTTTTACTATAGTTTGAAAGGGTTTGTCTCTGATATATTATTTGCATGTTGAAAATGAGAATTGATGCAATTCTATATGATTCTACTTTTATGTAGTGCATGTATATATAATTTTTTAGAGAGTTCCTTTTGTGTCAATACTATTGTTGGCATTATAAGCAACAAATTGTGGAATAGAATTAAGATACAGACAAAGACAATCATATGTATGTGTCTGTCTTTGTGTGAGTAATATTCATAAGTAATGGTCTGTAGTAATCTATATTTATGTCTTAGAAACTAATTATTTTCTAGATAATGCTATAAAATTGGAAATATAGAAATTTAATTATAAAATTAGGGGTAATATCGAAAGAAACCAATTCATATCATAATCATATGCACATTTTTTTTCAAATTATAAGTTAATACAACGAATAAACTTAATATAATATACTGATATGCTTATTATAATTAAGGTCACTGTTATCAATTTATAATAGGGTTTATACTCTGTACACAAAAATGCATAAATTTTGTGCTACTTTATGTTAAATTAGAAGCAGTTGAAATCTAACCATATAATATTGCAGTAGTCTTCAGAAAATCCTATTATATGTTTCTGACAAGAACATGGGTTGATCAATTTTTGCTGTAATTTTATGTTATCTATCAGGTCTTTTGTTTGATCAAATGAAATTAAGTAATTTCAGTCCATTCTCAGGTTGGAAGATGCACAATAAGTCTGTGAATATGGTAAATTGTGACTTTAAGCTCACTGCTAATAAGAGTTATCGTTTATGAAGTTCTGTATATGATAAAACTATAGCATCTAATTTCTATCTCAATAGGGAAGAACACTTTAGTGTGCACTAGCACATTCATTCATGCACTAAAACGCTATTAAAGTTCATGGTTACACAATTGATATCTTTTATTCAATTTCGGTTCGAACTAAAATCATAATTACATAAATTTCAAAATATAGTTTATTTAGACATAAAATTCTGATACTATATTAAAATTTATGAACTCGTACATATGTGAGCTTATAAGTGGAGAAATGTTGGAATCCAATTTTATAAAATTAATTGGCTTATATTAGGTCTAACACTCACTCACTTATAACTTTTTTTATATATATTATCACTAAAATTTGGTTAAACATTATTACGTTAACTACTGATTTTAGCAGCTCTTTGAACCTATTATATATATATTACTTAATTAACTATCTGTTTAGCATATCAACTTTGAAAATCAGAAAAGAATAATAAAAAAAAAAACGAAAAGAAAAGAAAACTTTGTTCTCTAAAGTGTAGAAGTCTTATCATGTGATTATAAGTGCTTACCTTTTGTAAATCTCTCTATACCAAGATCTTCAACTTGTGATCCTTCTTATTTAATAATTGCTTGAAATAACCTATGTTTAGGACTTGTTGGCCTGAAAAAAGAAAAGAACAGTTTAGTTACAAGGATGTAGCTTCTTTAATTTTCTTTTCTTTTCTTTCTTTTATAAGCCAAGAATTATTTTACTAATAAAACCAACATCAATTACTTTAATTCACATTAATCTTTTTGTTTTTTTTTTTTTTTCTTAACATTGGGGAGGAAGGATTTGAATCTGGTTATATTATTAATGTCATATATGCACTTTGTACAAAACTATATTTAAGTCTGCAAATTCATAATATTTTTAGGAATATATA
>CANXYC011357405.1:0-43062 GCA_948193065.1 Aleurites moluccanus
TATATATATATATATATATATATATATTATTATTATTAATTTTTAAATATCAGGGGGGACCATGGTCCTCCTCCATCAACACCTAGTTTCGTCCCTGAGAGTGTCCAAATAATGTGTATTTATCGATAGGCAAATAAGTAATCCTAACTTTTAATCCGGGATGAGTCCTAGGCCTATAATATATCAAAAAATATTGATTTTTGAGCCATAAAGAGTTTCATTTAGAATATTCCAAATGACCCTATTTTCATCTCCAAAATCATCCGTTTAGGGTTTTAACGAGCCAATTTTATTTTCGGACTTTATTTTTATGTTTTTAAAACTATATTTTTTATTTTCCTCTTTCAATATTAAGATTTGAAACTGTATTTAATCTTCGTATTTAATATTTTAGAGGCAGCTATTGTTCAATAAAATTTTAGTAACTCTAAAATTTTGTGTTTTTCTTTTGAAGACATACTACGCTGCGTTACTTTATTACACCATTTATAATTTGTAACTTATATTGTATAAGTACACTATAAATAGATATATGACACATTAAATTATAATAAAAATTTTCCTTCACATCTTCTCATTCTTGAATTCTTACTTAATATTATTTTATTTATTTTTATAACAAAACCCAATTTAACATTAGATTACTATACCTTCACATAATATTCACAAAATTAACTGCGTCTTTAATTACATTTATGAATGTGATATTAAGATTCTAATTAAAACGACATTCTTTGTACTTATGCACGTATGCAATTTTTTTTTTTTTTAACATTAGAAACAATTTTTTATTTTTATTCTAGTATATACTGGATAATTGTAATATTTTTAATTTTTAATTTTTTAAAAAAATTTTGGGTAGTATATTAATTAAATTAATTTTTTTATTTATTTAAAATTTTAGAATTTTTTAAGAAAACTTTAAAAATTATTATTATTATGGGATAAGCTTCTGTCGACATTATTCGATTTCAGCTGAGAATTGAGCAACTACATCTTGCTTCTTGGAGTTCCATTAAAAAACTTCACTCCCAAGTGAAAAGACATGTCTAATTGTTCTCTTATAATCATCTATAGACCTTGACCAACAAAACCTTCAAGTTTTTCATGATTTCTGCAATACCAAATGCCAAAATCCAAGGCTCCTTTCAGGTATCTCAGGATTCTTTTACCAACACCAAGATGTATCAAACTTGGCGAATGCATGAATCATGAAAGTAAGCTAGTTGAGAACAATAAATATAGTCTGATTGCAGTCAAGTAAAGAAGACTGCCAACAAAGTTTTATATTGAGTTACATCCACCTTTGCTTCACGGTCAGCCTTGGAGAGCTTTTCATTAATATCAAGTGGAGTTGAGACAGGATTACAATTGTCTAATTTAAACTTTCTCTGCATACATTTTTTTCATACTTTCTATGTGAGAAAGATTCCATCATTGGACTGATAAACCTCCATTCCCAAAAAAATATATCATCTCTTCAAGATCTGTCATTTCAAAAACCTGCAACAGCAGTATTAAACTGGCAAGTTGGGAAAACGTATCCAAACTATTGTTTTCTCAATTATAGCAGTGCATAGGTCAAAATTTCGGTGCCAATAGATTGAAGTTTAATTATGTAAAAATCATTTCCCAAATCCTTAAACGACATCCGCGATTTGATTCCCCACAATTGCTTCCATCTGAGAACTAGGAAATTGAAACCAATTTTTCTGCCAAGTAATTTGACAATTAAAGATTTCGACCAGGACTTCTGAATTCTCAGTTTCTCCTCTTTGGACATTCGAATAGTAGGCAATCCGATTCCTAATCTCCTATTCATTAAAGTCATCTTGAGAATTGAAATCAAACTCCAAAGTTTCGTCCATAATCGCATCGTTTATCCCCAGAAGGGTGTCTTTCAAAGAAACTTTCATTTTTGGCTCCAGATTAGCAGACTCCTCAGCCTAGCTAACTAAGTCCACTAACTATATCATCACCGCCTTTGTCTCGTATTTTAACTTTTTTACTACTATATATGCTCTAGGATGTCTTTATCCTCAGAGCCCTTATTCGATGCTTTAGAGAGCGCCTCCATACTTGTCACCATATTGTTTTTAGTACAAGTATATCTATTTTTGTAATCTAATGTTTGTATAATAAAATAAAGAAAGAAATATATAGAAAATCATCACCTATTTTTCGTCTCTTTGATTCATCATACTACCCAATTTATCAGGTATAATCATCATAGGTTACAAGATAATTAAATATTAACAGTTCAATTGCAATGAACTAAAGAAAATTTAACTTATCACAACCAATATAGTAGGGGCGGAGCTAGCTTACTTAGTTTCGGAGGACCAATTTTAAATTTTTCATAGTGATTGTAGTTTCTCGAAATGAAAACCAGTAATTTATATGCTAAAAAAATAAATAATTTGCTTTAATAAACATTATCTTTTCATTTTAATTTTATAGATATATACAAGCAAGCAAGTTAAAAAAAAAAAAAAAAATTAGAAGGTAAAACCGATAGTAAACATAATATACTTAATTTTAAAATTTTAACATAAAATTATTAAACTTAAATCTGTATAAGTGAAATTACTTAATTTTGAGAGGGCTCGGCGGCTTCCCTCTGGAACTTCTGGGAAAGAAGTGAAATTTGAATTTTGAAAGCCAATGGCCACAGGACAAATGGATTTCCATCCAAATGAGAAAGAAAAAGCAAAAGCAAACTTAATAGCAAAAGTTGATATCAATTCTTTGGGCCAGCAGCAGTAAATTGCCTAATCATTTTTTTTAACATTTAGTGTTTGTTATATTGCCGGACCTACTGGGTCCAGCAGTAGCTTTGCCATGACCAGCAGTAAATAACCTTTTATATATATATATATATGCTACTGCTGAGCCTCGGAGGACCTTGGCCTTTTGGTCCCAGCAGTAGCTCCGCCACTGAAATAGAGGGAATGTAATCTATACGAGTTATGAAATTTTAAAAATTGTAAATTACGGATATTCATAAATTCTCATATTTATAATACCCACTTTATATGTCCATTCTTAAATAAATAATACGTCTTATTAAAATTTTAGTAGCAAAAGCAGAAAAAAAAAATGAAGGAAAAAGATCGTAACATTACTACATGAAAATAGTACAATTTCTTGTTAAAAACCATATAGGAAAATTCAATAGGACAAAAGTTTTGGTTAAACAAAAAAGAGAAGTGTTAAATTCCACCCTATTTGCAATATTGTCTGAATTGAGCCTCGTAGAAGTAGTAAGAAACAGTTTGCTGTCCAGTGTGTGAACATCATACAATTACGGTATTTTTCACTGATTCAACATATGCTAAGCATGTCTATAAAAGTGTCGAAACTACAATAAGGTTCAAAGATGAACTTAAGATTTGTTTCCATGAAGACTATAAGAAAGAAAAATAAAATTTGTTCCAGCATGGGTAGAAAAGTTGCTCAGAAATTGCAAACAGGTACCTCCATCAATTAAATTATATACATGTACTTTAAACTATAGCATATGCTGTTAGCTTATTTTAATTAAGATAATTTTTCTAGTTAAGTAGGAAGTCAAGCCATATTGTTTTTAATTTCCATCATTTTCTTGTTTCTATACAAAGCAAGTTCCGGCTTCTTGTCATTCTATCATTCTGGTAGTATAAAGGTCTTTGTATACTTGACCTTTTATGTTAACATGATAAGTTAAATCAAATTGCCACATGTAGTTAAACATATCACTAACACTAACACTTTGCATCTGAAACCAACTTCAGATAATAAATACAATTAGTATAAATATCATGGGGAAAAAAAAAGATTACCAGAATTCTTCTTGTTCCAAACTATATGGTACTTCTCAATGTGCAGAGAGTTTTATAAGCAATTTGAGAATTGCAATGGAAAAAAAAGGTCCTATCTCATAGCTATTATTAAAACAAGCATATTTGAATGAATAAGAAGGCACCTACGAATTTACCCACAAAGAAGCATAATTGTGATGCATAACTAAACTAAAGCATTGGCGCCTGCAACAATCTCCAATATCTCTCCTGTAATCTTTGCTTGTCGCTGCCTATTGTAAACGATGGAAAGGGACTTCCTCAATTCCATTGCATTATCACTTGCATTGCTCATGGCACTCATCCTAGCGGCAAGTTCACTAGCTAGTGATTCCTGCAATGCCTTCAAAATCTGACTGTTCAAGTATAGAGGTAACAAGGCATCGAGTATCTGAACCGGGTCCTGTTCAAACTGCAAAATTGGCGAGAAATCTGCTGTTTGAGTCCTAACCACACCTCTTTCTACAGTCAATTTACCTTCTTTTGTTGTCAACCGGAAGAACTCATCCTCAGCAGCATCTACACAGTTGCCATTAATGTCACAAATCTCACCCTTAGGTGAGAGTGGTAGCAGAGTGTGTATAACAGGATCAGACTTAACCAATGACACAAATTTTGTGTATAAAAGCTCCACCTTATCAACCTCTTCACTAACAAACAGTGAAAAGACATCATCTGCAATTGTCTGAGCCTCTTTAGCTGTAGGCAGAGAGGTGCCCTCAAGAAACCTATCGACAGGAATATAAGGCCGCCTTATAAAATATGAGTTACCTTTCTTTCCAACACTAATGATGGTATAATCAAGCCCAAGATCCTTCAATTCTGCAATTCTTGCTTCTGCTTTCTTGATAATAGCATTATTGAAACCTCCACAAAGACCTCTATCACCAGTGCAAACGACTAGAGCAACTTTCTTGACAGGCCTAATTTTGGTGAGAGGCACATCTACATCCTCAGTTTGGAGCTGTTCATTAATATTGTAAAGAACTTCTACTAGAGTTTCAGAGAATGGCCTACCATTAACAACAGCTTCTTGTGCTCTTCTCACTTTAGCAGCGGCAACAAGCTTCATGGCCTCGGTGATTTTCTGCGTGTTTTTCACTGAATCTATACGACTCCGAAGCTCCCGAAGACCACAGTGAATTGGGGTAACAGAAGATGATCTTGATGAGTTGCTTGTGGCTGAACTGTGAGTAGGAAGCTGAAAAGGGTTGAGAGAAGAACGAAAAGAAAGCGAAGATGTGTCAGAAAGAGATGGTTTTGAGGATGCCCACATTGTCAGATTTGAGCAAGACATGGTTGTTGCCAGAGATCAAAAGAGAAGAAGAGGGCGAGAATTCTGGCTATGGGCGTTTAGGTTTTTTTAACTGTTTTGTGAATGTCTTATCTTTTTCATTTTTTCATTTTTTTCTTTTTTTCTAGTTTATGGTTTATGGTATGGAGGAAAAGAGAGTGGAAATGAGTGGAGGGAGGGGAAGGGAGCGGATGAGGTTTTGTGATAAGGATTTTGACTGTTGGAGATTGCTTGGGACGAATTTGTTTCATTTGCAATAGCATCATCGTAATAGTCCAATCTGATGTGGCAAGATCTCAGTGATCACTTGATAGTTGAGAGGTCGAGTATATGCGACTAGGATGCTTTCTGGGAGGCAAAACTGGCTGGAGTTTCATTGCAGTTAAAATTTACTTGCTTTCTGGATGGATTTTGAGTTACATCTTATAATTATAATGCAAATTATTTTCATACGCATGAAATTTGTCACATTCAATGATCCTAATAGCACCTTTCACAAAAATTTATAAGAGAAACAAAAAGTTTAGGTCCACACAATCATAGTAACAATATTATTGGTCTTGCTTGGGAAAGAATTCTAATCAATTTCTACATTAACAGTAATAGAGATTTGTCACCCTTGCCTCGCATAAAAGTGTTTCGGTCATTGTAGCACTGTAGATATCATCTTGATGAATTTTCAACACTCTTCTTTCTTCTCCTTCTTTTTTTTTCTTTTTCTTTTTTTTTCCCCATAGATTTTCATTTTTCTTCTGGGATATAATATTATCAAGATTCCTCCTTGTAGAGAAGAATTCACTAATAGGCCATGGTGGAGCTCCGATATTAGGGATGGCAATTTTCCCCTTATTCGCGAATACCCGATCCGGGTTAATCCATTTAATAAATAAGGCGAAATAGATTTTTTATTTTATACTCGTGACAGGTTCGGATCGGGTTTGGGTAATGGTAATACTATCCCAAATCCGACCCAATTATATTTATTTTTATTTTTTTAATATTTTATTTATATATATTTTATATTTTTTTAATTTATAGTTATTTTTTATGTGAAATATAAATTATATATTATATGAATATATGAAAATAAATAAATATTAATATTTAAAAAAAATAAAAATATATATATAAACGGGTACATCCTACCCGATCCAATACAGAGTAGGTAGCAGGACATTTATTTTTATTATTAAACGAGTCGGATTCGGATTTGGCTAAACTCGCTCCAAACTCGATCCATTACCATCCCTAGCCGATACCATTCTAGAGTGCCAATGATACCAACCTATTTTTTTTCACATGTTCAACTTCTTAAAGTGCAAATAGGGGTTTCCTAATAGAAGCAGCGTGCAAAAGCATGAAACTAAAGACAACTTACAAAACGCCATGACTCAAATCAATAACAGAAACTCAAATCAATAACAACTTAAGCTTTCTTATAACCTATTGTTGAATATGAATAGCTTTATTTTCGTATTACATAACAACATATTTTGCATCAAACAACGGTTCAAAAATCATTAAGCCTATATTTTCTGAAGTAATGAATAAAACCTAGAGAACCTGAAATCTATTGTATCACCCCCAAGAAAAAAGAAGGTGCTTACACATTCTCTGGATAAAGCAAAAAATATAAGCACAACCATTTGTCTTTTTGCAAGCCTCAAAGATTTCCGTTTGGACATATTGGAAGTGCACAAACAGATACTCCATGAGAAAACTGAAAACAAGTGATGATCAAAACTTCGCACTTCATAGGAGTCTTGTTTGTACACCAACCCATAGTTGAAGCTCATTCTCCAAAACTAAAGTCACCACGCCTTCTTAGAGAGTGGACTGACTATTGCCATATATGTATGTTTATTAAGTACTACTCCCTTGAGCACCTTGTAATCATGTAATTGAATCACTTCATTAGGGCTTTACTTTTTTCTGAAACTGGTAATAAGAATTTTGTATCTTATATGATCAGGTATGAAGGACCATCATCTTCATTAGTTCCTTTGCTTGTTGAACATGACTAAGCTTGCACAAAAAGTTCATCAATATTTTGTAAGTGGCATGGCTTGCTGCAATTCCTGCATTTCTCATTTATGAAGACAAAGCAAATGCCTTGTCAATCTTTCCACTATAGCAATACCCATTTATCAAGGTGTTATAAGTTATGATGTTGAATAAATCCATCCTCCATAACATATCTATCAGAAGCTTTGCCAGATCTAATCTTCCCTCCTTGTACAAACCATTTATAATGGAATTGTAGATTACCAAATTGGGTTTTCCCCTGCTTTTATCATTTTCTCATACACATGAATTGCAGTTTCAATTTTTCCCTCCTTGTAGTGTCCGTCAATCAAACTACCAAATGGAACATCAGGAACCAGGCCAAGAACGAATATGTTGACCAATACTTGTTTTGCTCCTGCCAAATTATTGCTTCTACACAAGTAATTGATAAATATTATGTGAAAATTCATCGCCAACAAGGTTATCTTCAAGTATCTTCTTGTGAAATTTAAAAGCTTCATTTATATAACCATTTTTGCAAAGAATAACCATTTTTGCCAAAACCTTTTGTAAGGATAGAATAAGTGAATTGATCAGGGCACATCTCCTTATCAATCATGTTGGATAAAAGCAAAGAAGCTCATTCCATATCTCCTTCCATAGAAAGCCCATGGATGAATGAATTGCGTATTACAGAATTCAGCACCAATCCCTTTTTCTCCATTTCATCATATAACTCATATGCCTCCTCCAAAGTCCCACTCTTAAATACCAATCTATCAAAGTTGCATAGGTCCTCACATTAGGCACAAAATCATTCTCCAACATTCAATTTTTAACCTTTTTCTGCTACAGTTACTTTCCCAATTTGGCAGATGCCATTGATGAGACAATTATAAGTTACAGAGTCGGGCTTAGCAGAGAACCCTGACATGGCTTTTATCTTGCTAACAAGCTTCAAAGGAAGATCCATGGCACCTATCTTGCAAGCTCCATTTAAGATGATGTTAAAAGTAACAACATTATACCATATACTTCAAGCTTCTTTAGGATACTGACATTGCTTCGAGTAATTTAGATTCCTTACAAAGAGCATAAATAACCAAATTGAAAGGATTTACATTTTCAACATATCTATAAGAAGCCATTTCCTTGTACACCTTCCAGAACCTACTAATCTCATTCAACTTCACAAGATGACTCAAAAATTGTTCCAAGCATGAATTGTGACCCAAAAACCCTCTAATTGTAGCTTCTTGATCACTTAATAAGCACACTCAGCTCCTCCAATTTGAGTACAAGCCCGAACCAGTACATCAAAAATAGCAGGATTCGAATCACACATTCCATGAGTATGAACGAATGCCTCTAAAACTTCTAAAGCGGATCTATTATATTAACTTATCAAGTTCCTCATAAGAGAAAAGGGATCATCATATATCCTAGAGTTAACCAGCACATGAATTATATTGCAACAAGACTTTACCAAGTGCAAAACACTTCTTTTCTAGAACTCGCGTAAAATTCTAAAGCTAACAGAGGTGAGTTCTGAAACTGGCAGACAACACGGCTCACTAACGAAGAAGTGAGATGAGGTGACATTTGCTCTAAGAAATTCCATCTCTTCTATTTGACATTAACGCAAATAGTTTTTACATATTATAGGAGAAAAGTCAAAGAGAAGAAAGTTTAAAGAAAGCTTTTGTTGATTAGTAGCTGTAGTATAGTCAAATAACAACTGGATGCTTAACTTGATTAGTTAGAGATTCGGGAATCTAGAGAGTCTGTTGTAGGTTGTTATTCAGTTGGACTGTTATAGCTTAAACTAGAAGCTATAAACGGATAACTGATAACTATGAGCGGTATAAAATCTAATATTCAGTCATCTCTTGTATCATTGAAGAATAATAATAAAATTCATCTTTTCTCTCTAAATTATCCCCTCTCTCTCTAAAAGTCTCTCTCTTCTCTCAATTTCCTTTGAACTCTTTTTGTTTCCTCTATTTCTCTCCATTCTTCTTATTTGTAAAAACCCTAAATACTAATATTGAATTGTTAAGGCTGCAATAACCCTAATATTTGGTATCATAGCAGCATCGTGAGGAAAATTCACTTTGAATTAACCTTTCTGAGTTGTAGAATATGACTAAATCTATGGTAGTAAGCACTGAAGGTGTGAAGATGGCATAATTTGAAGAGCAACTCAGAGCATTGCAAGAAGCAACATTAAAGAATATGGCAGAATTTCAAGAACTCAAAGACAAAATCAATGAAATGTTCGATGAATTAAGAGGCTTTATGAGTATGTTAGCCTTAGATAAAAGGAAAGAAATAGTTAGCCATAATGAAGTAGGGGAACTAAGGCCTAATATGAATGTTACCAGTGGAGAAAAAGGGCAACTGCCCATTCCTCCTGGAGAATGGATTGGCAGATCCAGTGGAGCTGCAACTCAAATGCAGGATAATTAATCAGGTTTGAGGATTACACCCAATTATTCTATAGGTAACTATACTGGAACTAAAAAACCATTTTTTCCTAAGGTGAAGCTATTAACTTTTCATGGGGAAGAGCCTAGGGTTTGGCTAAAGAAGTGTGTAAAATAATTTGATATATATCAAGTTCCTAAGGAGCAAAGAGTGGGATTAGCCAGCTTATACTTAATAGACAAGGCTGATTTTTTGTTTCAGAATTGGAACAGAGGGGAAATTAGGTCTTGGGATGAGTTTGAGAGGGCTTTATGTGAGATTTGGAGATGAAGATGTAAATGAAATTATAGAAGAATTCATGAAGCTTAGGCAAAAGGATACAATAGAAGAGTACTTGGATGGATTTGAAGACCTAAGACTTAGGTTAGAAATATTTATGCCTGAGTTAAGGGAAGAATATTTCGTATCTAGATTCATGGGAGGTTTAAAAGAAGAAATTAGGTTGATGGTAGGATGATGAGACCTGCCACTATCATAAAAGCAATGGAAATTACTAGGCTACAAGAAAAGATAGTTACCAAGAACCCTAAAAGCCAACAGACCAACAATTGTACCCATAAACCTGCAATCAACCAAAACATAACCAGTTTTTATTCAACAGTTCATCCCACCAATAAACCTTCCTCTTATTTTCCTTATCCACCAAAACCCCCAAACCCTATCAATATTCCCAAGTCTGACAACATTACTCAGAAAATACAACCCATTAATAACCAAACTACTGTCATTACACCTAAACCCACCAACTCCAACACAAAACCCTTCCCTCCACCACCAACACTTAATAGAAAACCCTTAAAAACTTGTTATAGATGTGGAGATATGTATTTTCCATGGTATTAATGTAAGCCAAAAACATTGGCCACCCTTTCTTGTGAGAAGGAACCAGAGACACAACTAGAAGCAGACTGTGGTTGTGAAGAAGATATGAGAGAAGGAGGTGAGATGGAGGAAGAATTGGAGTTGTTAGTACATGCCATTGAAGGTAGCCAATAAGCTGAGACAATCAAGATTATAGGCAATTATCAAAATAGGCAACTTCTCAAATGAGAGTGGAAGCACTGATAACTTCATTGATAAAAAAAAATAACTAAGGAATTGAAGCTAGCCCTAATTAGGATACCTGCAACCAAAATTAAGGTTGCTGATGGAAGAACCTGACTTTCAACCATCATTGTCAAGCATTTAAGTGGGAAATGCAAACTCAGGAGTTCTATTTTAATCTGAGAATTCTTGAGCCAAACAGCTTTGACATGATCTTAGGAGTTGATTGGTTGAAAAGTTTCAACCTCGTTCTGTTTGATATTGAGCATTCCAACATCTTATTCCAACTGAATTGGAAGTAAGTCACTCTTCAAAGAATTTCTCAAGGGAGCACCTGGATGGGAACCAACATAATTATGAGGAAGAAGGGTTGTGACTTCCAATCACCCATATTTTGTATTTGTAACATACAAACTACAACAAACCTTGCATAACTAGTCACAATACCATCCTATCAATTTAACACAGACTTAAAAGCAAAACTTGAACAACCACCCATAGTAACACCTTACAAACTAAACACGGACCTGAAATCCTTAACAGCAGCCTATAAAGATATATTTTCAGAACCTAAAATCCTACCACCATTTAGAAGCCACAATCATTCAATACCCTTATTACCAAACACAAACCCATTAATATCAGGCCTTATAGGTATCCTCACTTTTAAAAGTAGGAAATTGAAAAATTAGTCATATAAATGCTTTAAACCTCTGTGATTCAACCTAGTACTAACCCCTACTCCTCACCTGTATTACTAGTTAAGAAAAAAAAAATGGAAGCTGAAGGTTTTATGTAGATTATAGTAGGCTGAATGACCAAACAATTAAGGATAGATTTCATATTCCTATCATAGAAGACCTATTAGATGAATTACATGGGGCATAACTCTTTTCTAATTTGGATTTAAGGTCTAGATACCATTAAATTAGGATGCAGGCTAAGGATTTAGAACCCACCATGGACATTTTGAATTCACTATCATGCCATTTGAATTAACCAATGCCCTAGCTACCTTCCAAGCCTTTATGAACCATATTTTTCAACCTTATCTATGGATATTCATTTTTGTTTTTCTTTGATGATATTTTAGTTTATAGTAGGACTTAGAATGAACACTTACAACACTTAGCCATAACCTTTCAAATCTTAAGAAACTAGACCCTATTTGCTAAACTTTCTAAATGCTCTTTTGCACAAACAAAGATGGAGTATTTAGGCCACATTATTTCAGGTAGAAGGGTAGCTATTGACCTAGGAAAATAAAAGCTATGCAAGAATGGCCAACACCAACTACAGTCAAAGAATTGAGGACTTTCTTGGAACTTACAAGATACTACAAAAATTTTATTTATCATTATGGTATTGTTAGTAGACCACTTACTGATCTACTCAAGAAAGAAGCATTCAAATGGATTCTAGAAGCACAATAGACCTTTCAAACTCTCAAAGACAAGATGACTCAATGTGAGGTCTCGCCTGAGCACCTTGTCTATTCCGCTAAAATGAAATTAGAAATGCTTATTTGGGACGATTTCTCATGGATTGAGACGACCTTAGCGCCTTTTGAAAATGATTTTGAGTTTTGAAGTCGTCACCTTAAGTTATTTTTGTTAGAAAAATTTAAGGTAAAAATCCATTTTGACTCCAATTTTATCCTAAAGGAAAAAAGGTGTACTAGTCTTTGAAACCAAAGAGGATTCGGGGACTAGGTTTTCAGTTGAACTTGGCTTCTAGTTTTTACCTTGATTTAAAATATTTTGATAAACAATTTAAAGAATGACATATATAAATCAATTGACATATAAGATGAATACACAAAGAAATAAAGCAATAAAAGAGAGCGATAAAGTAAATTATTACAATTCAAAAACTCAAAATAGGGGATATCAACTCTAGCACCTATGGGTTCTAGGTTGATCACACATTCCCCCAAGATCTAAGCTAAAATAATGAAAAATACATCCAATAAACAAAAAAAAGAATCGAATAAACAAAGTAAAAGGAAAAAGATGGCTTTTTAACATTTTTGGATTTGAAGCTTTTATATATCTTGCCTGCATATCTCGTTGAATGAGAATCAAAACTCATGCAGTTCTTTCTTCTTGGAAAGGAGGATTGATTTTATGCCCAATTTATCATGTTTTGGTTCTTTGTTTTGATTCTCTATCAAACTAAAGAAAGGTAGAAGATGAATTGTTTATTTTGATGCTCTATCAAAATAAGAAAAGAAGAATGAGTTTATGAGTTGATACCTTTTGTCTTGATTTTTGGGGAGGCGGCGGACGGAGTGTTATTCCGGATAGGAGTTCCACTTTGAATCGATCGAAGTATGGGGAGATGGTCAAACTCCTTTTTACCTGATAATTCAAAAGAAAATAAAACAAATGGACATAGTGACTTTATGTTAAATAAATTTTGAGGTTTCACACACCTTGAATTTGATCCTTCTTTAGCTCAAAGAGAAACTAAAGAAAATGGGCTCCACATGCCCTAAAAAGTCCTTTAAACTCAAAGAGAGCTAAAGAAATAAGAAAGAATAGGTGTATGGGGGTGAAGAGAGTGAAATCAAATAGTGAAAACTCAAACTAGATGATTTTTTGTGTCCTTTGCTTGGTGGAGAAGGCTCTCTATTTATAATAGAGAGCTGGGGGTCAAGTTTCATCATTTTTCAATGTGGGATTTGATGAAAAAGCCATAAAAAGGAAACTTCTATGGGCAGGAAAGATAATTGCCGCTAGAGGGGGGTAGCGGTGCTGCCACCTAGGGAGGGCAGCACAAGGGCTTCAAGGGGGCTGCAGCCATAATGGCAGAAAGTTATCACTTTCAATGAAGGGCGACGCAACCCAAGGGGGGTGGCAGCACCGCCCAGGAGGGTGGCGGCACCACCCTTTAAGGGGGCGACATTGCTTCCCCTTCAGGGTGGCAGTAAGGGCCTAGACCCATTTTCGATGTTTTCCGAGTCCGTATATGAATGGTTCAAGCTCTGGTTAGTGCCATTCAGCATGGCACAAGTCCGAGAGGTATAAAAAATCAGTGTTCACAACTGCCCCTCAGCATAGATGTTTTTCTAGAAAAGTAATCATGATGATAGTGGACACAGGCTACATGATATGGTAAAGATATCCTAAGGCTATCCTAGGAAGGGTACGAAGAGGTGCTCTTAAGGCTACCCTTAGAAAGGTCAGAAAATATCCTAAAGCTACTTTTAGGATGGTCTAAAAAGCTTTTATGGCTACCTTTTTTATGAGATCCTAAGGCTACCCTTATCATGATCGGAAAAGATCTTAAAGCTATCTTTAGGATGGTCTAAAAAGCTCCTAAAACTACCTTTAGGATGGTCTGAAAAGCTTCTAAAGGCTACCCTTAGAAAAGTTTTAGGATGGTCTGAAAAGCTTCTAAGGCTACCCTTTTGATGAGATCCTAAAGCTACCCTTAGCATGATCAGAAAAGATCTTAAAGCTACCCTTAGGATGGTTTGAAAAGCTCCTAAAACTATCCTTAGGATGGTTTGAAAAGCTTTTAAAAGCTACTCTTAGAAAAATTTGATGAGATCCTGAAGCTACCCTTAGGATGATCCGAAAAGATCCTAAAACTACCCTTAGGATGATTCGAAAAGATCCTAAAGCTACTCTTAGGATGGTATGAAAAGCTCCTAAAGCTACCCTTAGGATGGTTTGAAAAGCTTCTAAGGCTACTCTTAGAAAAGTTTGATGAGATCCTAAAGCTACCCTTAGGATGATCTGAAAAAATTCTAAATCTACCCTTAGGATAGTTTGAAAAGCTCCTAAAGCTAACCTTCAAATGGTCTAAAAAGCTTCTAAGGGTACCCTTAGAAAAGTTTGATGAGATCCTAAAGCTACCTTTAGGATGATCTAAAAATATCGTAAAGCTACCTTTAGGATGGTCTGAAAAGCTCCTAAAGCTACCCTTAGAATGGTCAGAAAAGCTTCTAAGGGTACCCTTAGAAAAGCTTTGATAAGATCCTAAAGTTACCCTTATGATGGTCTAAAAAGCTCCTAAAGCTACCCTTAGGAAGG
Source organism: Aleurites moluccanus (assembly GCA_948193065.1). NCBI lineage: Eukaryota > Viridiplantae > Streptophyta > Magnoliopsida > Malpighiales > Euphorbiaceae > Aleurites > Aleurites moluccanus. Next base: position 14,712 of record CANXYC011357405.1, read on the forward strand.
TCTGAAAAGCTTCTAAGGTTACCCTTAAAAAAGTTTTGATAAGATCCTAAATCTACACTTAGGATGGTTTAAAAAAGCTCCTAAGGCTACCCTTAGGGAGGTTATTCTTAAATTGAGCTAGATTTAAGATGTAAAACCCAAAGATGACACAAGATGTATGATTCTATAAGAGGAACCTAATTTGGAATAGGTTTTGAACAGAGGGGTCCTAAAGATGCCTTAGGATAGTTGCTATATGTTGGAAAAGATAAATTCTAAGGATGCCCCAGGATGATTAACTTTAGAAATGAGATCCCTAACTCTGCTATAGGTCTTAGAATGAGGGATCCTAACTATATGCTAGGCTGATAAGAATGTTATGCTAAATGTAATATTGGTGCTATACTAAGCATATAGGGTGAAAGTTGACATTGGTGCTATGTTAAGCACATAGGATGAATGCTCAAGAGTTTTGTCTTCAAGCATCTTTCAGGGTGAAGTTAGGTAAAAAGAAATTTCTAACATGTTTCATAATAATATTGAGTGAAAGATCAATTTTGACTTCAGAATCAAATTAGGTGGAAAATATATTTTTATTTCAAATATCTTTCAGGATGCAATCAGATGGAAAATAGATTTTTGATTTCAGACATCTTTCAGAATGAAATAGGATGAAAAATAGATTTTGATTTCAGACATCTTTCAGAATGAAATCGGGTGGAAAGCAAATTTTAATTTCAGACATCTTTCATAATGAAATTGGATGGAAAATGTATTTTGATTTCAGACAACTTTCATAATGAAATCAAGTGGAAAATAAATTTTGATTCCAAACATCTTTCATAATGAAATCGGGTGGAAAATAGATTTTGATTTCAGACAACTTTCAGAATGAAATCAGGTGAAAAATATATTTTGATTCCCAAATATCTTTCAGGATGAAATCAGATGGAAAATAGATTTTTAATTTCAAATATCTTTTAGAATGAAATTGGATGGAATATGGATTTTGATTTCAAACATATTCAGAATGAAAATAGATTTTGATTTCAGACATCTTTCAGAATGAAATCGGGTGGAAAATAGATTTTTATTTCAGGCATCTTTCAGCATGAAATTAGATGAAAAATAAATTTTAATTTCAGACATCTTTCAGAATGAAAATCAGGTGAAAAATAGATTTTGATCTCAGACATCTTCAAAATGAAATTGCGTGAAAAATGGATTTTGATATTCAAACATCTTTCGAAATGAAATAGGGTGAAAAAAAGATTTTGATTTCAGACATTTTTCAGAATAAAATCAGGTAAAAAATAGATTTTGATTTCATACATCTTTCATAATGAAATCGGGTGGAAATAGATTTTAATTTCAAACATTTTTCAGAATGAAATTAGGTGAAAAATAGATTTTGATTTCAAACATTTTTCAGAATGAAATCAGGTGAAAAATAAATTTTGATTTTTAAACATCGTTTATAATGAAATATGGTGGAAAATAGATTTTGATTTCACCAAGGGCTATTTGAGCTTAAAATGATTTATATTTTGCCAAGGCTGCTTGGGTTTAAATGATTTTTGATTTGCCAAATGCTGCTTGGGCTTAAAATAATTTTTGATTTGCCAAGAGCTACTTGGGCTTAAAATGATTTATATTTTGCTAAGGCTGCTTGGGCTTAAATAATTTTTGTTTGTCATGGGCTACTTGGGCTTAAAATGATTTTTGGTTTGCCAAGAGTAGTTTGGACTTAAAATGATTTATATTTTGCCAAGGCTGCTTAGGCTTAAATAATTTTTGTTTGCCAAGGGCTACTTGGGCTTAAAATAATTTTTAGTTTTCCAAGGGCTACTTGGGCTTAAATGATTTTTATTTTGCCAAGGTTGCTTGGGCTTAAATGATTTTTGTTTTGCCAAGGTTGCTTGGGCTTAAATAATTTTTATTTGCCAAGGGCTACTTCGGTTTAAAATGATTGATATCTTTAATGATATGTGACTTATAAATCTTTGAGTTAAAGGAAATGATGCATGGCTTAAGAGATTTTTCAAAGTCTAAGGAAATAATGTAATTTAGAATGCCTTAAATCGGAAAGAATTTAATGAGATGCAATGTCCTACTCTATGCTAGGCTAGAAGTGAAAATTTAAGCTATCTTTGGACAATTGATTTTTTTTGAAAAACCAAACCTAATTTCGTTCTAGGTTGGAAAATGCAATTACTCTTGGAGGGTTCAATGAGCTTTGATTGACACTAATCGAGATTCTGAGTTTTGCATGTGCATTCTATTTCTAATATATGTTTTGACAAATTTAATACATTGAACCAGTGAAAGGCTGATATGCATTGTAAAGTGACAATTTATGAGAAATGTCAGATTGATGATTGAAATTTTAGTAGGATGCCCCACTTTATGAAGGAAGATGACTTGGGAAAAGGGTTAACTTGGTCATTTTGTTGGTCTTTGAAGGTGAGAATAAGGGCTTTGATCTTAAATCAAAGGTTGAATTAGTTTTGCTCAAACGATGAGATTTTGCTGATATGATATCATAGATTTGAATAGGATTTGATCTTAGATCAAAGGGTAAGTTTAGGACTTGATATTGGATCAAGAGTGGAGACTATAGTTGATCATCATGGATTTGAATAGGGTTTGGACTAAGGGTTGCACTTGGGTTTTTATAGAGATGACCCATTTTTGAGGATTGTAATTCGAAGAAATGGTCCGCTTTTGAGGAATGATGACTTAGATCACTTTGGTGGTCATTAAGGTTTGAGAGGGAGTTGACAATCTGTTAGGTAGTGACCATGGAGAGGTGAGATTTTGAAGCCACATTCAGTTTTGACCGAGTATGTTGGATTGAGGATGATGTCATGCTCAGTATTAGTTCAAAGATTAACTTGGAAGGCTAAGGTCGGTTGTTGCCTAAAAGTTAATTTTAAGAAGCTATGGCTAGGTTTAGTCTCGAGGTTGATTAGTCCTTCAGATTGGTTCAAACTACTTTTGAGAGGATATGGTCAGGTTTAGCCATGGAGTTTGATTGGTCCTATCAGTTTGTTTTTGGTAAGGCCAAGGTTGGATTGGGCTTGAATTATTTTATTAAATCAGATGGGGCTTTGCACAACTTGGACAGTTGTTTGCAAAACTGAGGGGCTCTTTTCATTACAATGAGCTTTGGCTATAAAATGGTGTACGTAATAAGCATGAGATTGACCACCTTTATTAAAGTGCTAGGATTCTGAGGCAAATGGGTCAGTTTCAAGTATTCCACTAGACTTTTTTACATCACTGATCATTAATAAAGTAGCCCATACCATAATGAATGGCTGGAGGAGATCCATGTGCCTTATCAGACCAACTAGTTTGTCAGATAAGTTGGAGGGAGTGTGATGCTTGGTTTATCACTTCAGTTTGGTTTACTGAGAAGGTTAGGCAATCCACCTTGGTAAAGGAGCTAGAGGCAGTGATAGAGACAGACAACTCACTTATACCTATGAATGACATAAAGGCATCAGCTGATAGAGTGACAGAGATGATGGAGTCGGACAAGAAGACTATTGACACCAAAGGTTTAGAGAAGATGACTACATATAGGGCTTCTGGTAAAGTACTTGGGAAGGGACCAGCTGATGATGACTCAGATGACAAAAGAGATACCATCCTAGGAGGAGGAAGACTTGTAGCTAGGATTTTTGCATTTTTCTTTTCTTCTGTCAACCTAGGATTAGATAGGTTTTTTTATTTTGACTTGGATGTTTTGATTCTGGATTAGTCTTTATAATAAAATGAGACGAGAGCTTATTTTTGACTTATGACACTGACTTTTGAATGGAATGAACGAGACAGGGAATTTTGCTTGTATGATTTGCATTGAGACGAGACAGGAATGGGATGATGACTTATAGCTTATCCCTTTTGTATTCTTGTCAGATTAAAGATAACCAAAATGAGACATTAATTTTATTTCTTTCTCTTTTTTTTTTTTTTTTTTTTTTGGTTGTTTTTTTTTTTTGGGACAAAAAAAATAATTTTATTATGTTTTGGATCGTACCCAAAGTGGGTTGCCAATGTATCTATGTTTACATTTTTATATCTTAATTCTTTTTTTAAGAGAATCGGGTCCTCGTAGTTTTGTTTACATAAATCATTGCATTACGCAAAATATCTTTTGAGCTGATCTAGGTTGTAAGGTTTTTAGAATATATTTCCATCTAGGTCCATAAATATGACACCTCTGCCAGAAAGAATCTTTTTTAGTATATATGAACCAACCCAATTAGGTCAGAATTTTCCCTTGGATCATGAAATGGAGTTTATATTCCCTTCAGGACCAAGTTTCCTTCTTCTAACCCTCTGTTGGTCACCCTTTTGTTGAAATGTCTAACAAGTCTTTGATACAAGCCATTTTCCATTCTTTTCTCATCTAGTTGATCATAATACCCTCCATTTTGTTTCATCTAGCTGGCTTTTGTGCATAACCCTGGCAGATCGGATTTGCACCTCGATTTGGAAGAACTACTTCCATCCTATTAAGGAATAGGGGGTTGCCCCCAGTTTGAATGCAGATGGAGATCTAATATAATGTATATGGAAGATTTTCTTGCCAATTCCTTCGATCAGTAATCATCTTTTGCAAATGGTCTTGAGAGTCTTATTCGCTACTTGAACAGCTCCTGTTTGTTTAGTGAGGTGGAGACCTGTGGTGTCGAATCTTTTCCTCTTGAAATAGATTAACTATTTTTTTCTAGAAAGTGCGAGCCACCTCCCCATGATTGATTCAATGAACTTGTACTTTTACAACTTTTTCCTTCTCAATTTCTGCTTAACAGGCTTTACATACTCTTAAGTTGGAACAGCAATGCTTGGATCAATTTTTGTTATATCATTAGGCTCCCATGGAAAGCAAGTCTTTGAATTCCAGGATCTTCTGAGACAATGAGCCATGACATGAATTTTGGATCATCTTTTGTGGCAAGATTAATTGATTCTTCTTTATTCTTTTTTTTTTTTTTAATGTTTCATTTTGAAGAAAAGTCTGACAAAGGAATATAAGAAGAAAAGGCATTTTATTATGAGCAAAAGGTCCCATCATCATATGTTACATCAAAGTTAAATAAGGAGGAGATTATTACCTAGATTGGCTCAACCGGCTAATACATAATCCCTTTATGGTTGTCCTTCAATTCCATCCCCATCAGCTTGGTGTAACAAGCTTGTGTGACCATACCTTAACTCATTCCTTTGATTATTAGGAACATTTCTTCTGAACTGGACAAGGTCCTTTTCCCTCTCATATCATCATTTTTTCCACACATAAGTTTGGTAAAATGGGTCAAGGTTGTTGCAAATAGATCTAGGGATCACTTAATTATACGTTGCACAATGTGATTTTCATCCACCATTGACCTTATTATAACAATAATTTGCTTTATCATCTTTAGGTAGAGATCATTGTTTTTCGGGCTACACCATCAATAATAGCTTTTTAGTCATTTACGCTCAAGGTGGGTAGCCTTGGCAAGATCCTATGCTGATTCTATTTGGGGTCATTCATTTGGGAGTTTTGAGTTTCGATATCCTTGGAGATGATAATATCCCCAACCTTTTTATGATCGTTCAGAAAAATTCATTGTTTCGGTAGGATCCCAATATCCAACGACCCTCTATTTACTTTCTTTTTTAACTGCAAAGCCAATGAAAGTTGGTTCCCAGTTTTAGTAGTTGAAGTAAGTATCACTAGATTTGTCTGTTGGCTTATCAGTTCAATAATTAGTGTTGTCTACAGTATTAGACATCTTCCTGACTTAAAAAAAAGTCATATTGAGTGTGTCAAAAAGATATTAACCCTAGAATTAATCTAGGCAGATTAATTAAGATCAAAACCTTTAGGGTCAATTTAGGGCAAGGAATTGGAATTGGAATTGGAGTTGAAAATTTCAATTCCAATTCCAATTCTCTAGAATTAGAATTGTGTTAGATTTATAATTTCAATGTTTGTTTCACACAAAAAATTGGAATTGAAATTGAAATTAAATAAAAAAATTGGTGACGATAAAAGAAGTGGTGGAGTTTGGAGTGGTGGTGGACCATCAATGGTTACGGTGGGGGTGATGGTGGATCATCGGTGGTAGTGATCCGGAGAGCCATTATTGCCGACAGTGATAGTCTGGTGAGCCATCGTCGTCAGCGATAACGGTCTGACGAGCCTTCACCATTGAAGGTAGTGGGAGACTACCGTCATCGGCCATGACAGACCACCGTCATCGAAAGGCTGTCCTGGGAGTGGTGGTGTCGGTGGGAGAGAGGATGGTAGTGGTGATTATGGAATTGCAATTCTTATGGATTGAGAATGGAATTATGGAATTGCTTTTTTAGTTATATTACATTTCTATGGAATTATAGGTAGAATTCCAATTCTAATTCTAGATGGTTATCAAACACTGAAATTGGCTTCAACTCCAATTTCAGACTTTCCAAACGGACTCTTATATTATTTGATTAAGGGTCCTTTATTTCAATTTTGTCAATATTGAGTTAAATAAGAACATTGTAATTAATTAACCTAATGTACTAGTACATAGACATCAGAGCATTGTTAATTGTCAATGAGGGATCTGTGCAAGAAAAATAAATTAACTATCCAATATATAAGTGGTAGGCACCATCAACTTTCATTCAGGGAGATTGATATATAGATTGCAAGGAGCTATCAATCAAAGGTTAAAGGTTAAGTATTTAGATTCTAAGGAGCCATATATTGTAACAAGGATGACCATACAAACCTGAAGTAAAAGTAATTATTTTTTGAAAGGAGTGATAAGGAAAATGTAATGAATTTATAAGTCTATAAGGTACTACTATAACTACAATAAGAAAATATAAAAAATCTAATATAATATGGTGGTTTACAAGAGAGTTAGACTCATTATATACATTTGAGTCTTTCCTATAAGTATGAATTATTTTTTGAGTCGTTCCAAATTTAGATCCTACAAAAATTTGGGCGCAACTGTCATTTTTGGGCTGACGTTAACATAGCATTTCTTTTGTTTTCATTGAGGTAACTAGAGATTTGATTGTTTGGTTAAATGGGAAAACTGAGTTTGGGGTTTTGTAGTAATGAACAAGTATTAGCAAACCCATCAAAATCCAAGTGACCGAGTGTTGAGTGGATTATTTACTCTGTGACATTTTTTTTGCCAAAATAAAATTTAGTTTTTCTTTTTACTAAATCAAGTGCGTGTCTTATGCCATTATTTTTTTAATAAAATTAAAATTCATAAAAGAATACATACAATCGGCGAAATTCCACCAGTCTATCTGTCTATAAAACAAGTACACCATCAATCACTACATCCCATGTTTTAGAATAAAATTGATTACATGAATTCAATTTGCAGTGGCAAAAATTTCGAGAATTGTTGATGGTGATAAAGAAGATGAGGAAGAAGAGGAATTTGAATTAAGAAGATGACGATGGTGTTGAATTTGCACTAGAAGTATTTGAGATTTTTATTCTCTACCTACAATTATCTCTCGCTCATAAATATGATTGTTCTCTCTCTCCCATAAGGCTTCAAAAATTACAATTTGTAATAGAAAACGTAAGCTGCATTAAGAAGTTGAGCACAAAAAGACATAGCCATGGTCATCATCATTGCCATCACCATCACCACCTTCTCCTGCTCAACTTTCATACGGATGGAAACTCAGAACTAAGCTTGGGCATGAGAAATATGTCTTAACCTATCTTTGTTATCCCCAATATAAGCGTTTTTAAAGACGGTGATAGACCATTTGCCCCATGGTTTTTTACAGGTGTTAAAACTCTGTGACTCTGAAAATCAAAATTTTGGCCATATGCATTATCTAATTTCATATAATTATAATTATAGTTCAACAGTTTATTTGTTGGACAGTTTATTTGTTGGGCATTATTATGTACATGATTTTGGAAGATAACAGAGGCTTTAGTCTGTTGGTTATATGCGAAAGAAGAAAAATCATAAAATTGAAAGAAGGTGATTTCTTGTCCAGTACTTCTAATTTTAGAAATATTTTATTCTCTCTCTCTCTCATCTTCTTAAGTAATACCCATTACCATCTCAACTTGTTCAAGTTTCTAAGCAAAATTCGATATATCGGATAACCAAGCTTTATATACCAAAACAACAAGCAATTCATCCATACCTCCTGTGAGTCAATTAGAACCACTGGCCGTACTCAGAATAGTAATTGTTGATGGGTTGAAGAAGATTAAGAAGAATAATAAGAAGAATATAATCAGAAATTTTGAAACTATTTTATATTTTCTGCAGTATAATATTATTATTTTTTTTACACTCACTCGATTTCATATAAAAGTGGGAGACACTTACATTGGGTTAAAAAAAATAGCTAAATTGATTTTTTAATAGAAACTGAGGTTTTTATTTTGGACAAAAAGCATCGCAAGAAGCTTTTTTGAAACCTTTTCCAAATTTCAGTGAGCGATTTGGCCTTGAAATCAATTTATTTATAGATGACAAATCATTTATGTGCTTCTCTATAGTATATTTCAGATATTTTATTCACATGTCGTTGTCTAGATGAATAGGTTATTAACTAGACATGCCAACAAGAGGAACTTACAATATATAATTAAGAAAAGCATATAATTAGCTAACTAAACAAAATAATTTATTTTTTTTACCAATATTAACATATAAAGAATAAATAATTTGACTAAAGAAACACTTAAATTCTAACGATTTTAAAACAAAAAAAAAAATCAAAAATCAAATTAACATTTCAAATTCATGAAAATTTTACTTTGTTTAATATAGTTCAACTTAACAAGATGGGAAAAAAGAAAATCTTGGAAAATAATACAGACCAAAATATCTCGATAGAAGCCCCAAAAATAATTAGAGCACGAGGAAATTTAAGTATTTACCTCAAAAAAAACAGTATGAAATTCAGTTTGATGTGGTAATATTGATTTTAATACCCTCAAATTGTAATCATGCTAAAAGTAATCAAATCAAACTTTTGGTTTGATTATTTCTTTGAAACCAAACCAAATTATGAACTCTAAAACAATGATTTTTGGTTTTGATGGTGATAAGAACTAAAAATGGCTCCATCTATATGAACAAGCTCAACCAAGTTCAAGATAAAAATAACATGCTCTATACAATAGGCCTCAAGACATCTAAAGAACCAAGCCAAGGCAACTAGCAACAATAAGGCCTAAGGCCCCCCATTGATAGGCTACCTCGCACCTCGTTCCAACAGTCATCCAAGCATCAAACACCTTACTTTAGCTTATGAGGGAAGTCATCTCTTTCAACTCCTTACAAATTCATCTAACACAATTTTGGAAAACGAGATTCAGTCACCTCAGTACAAAACTCCGTAATTGCCATAATTTACGTATCATTACCCGGTCTAGTTACAGAATGATATGACCCTGACTCATCAATCACTGGCAACCAGGCAACTCACCTTCCCAATCCTTACAACAAGAAAGATCTATAAATATCAATTTATCTCCTTGAACTGCCTTCAGATACCAAAAAAGGGATTTTTTTTTTGTCACCCTTAAGAGCTCAAAATGGTTTTACCAATAGAGCAGTCTCTTAGTCATCTACTAGGAGGTTGGCCTCTTAACATTTAATTGGTCACTCTTCGGAATCTAGTGTTAGACCTTTCCATACTTGAAGAGGTCCATCTCGTGAGATCTCGTGAGAGTTATCGTTAATGACTCTCACTCAAAAATTTAGGAAAAACAATGGTACCATCTCTTTATATCCACTTTCTTCCCTGAGCCTTTAACTTTGCATATTTAGTCACATAAACTTTAACATTGAAGGACCCACGCTATGCTATAAGTTTGGCACATCTTTAATGTTTCTTTCTTGTCTTTGCCATGTAGTCAGAAGATCCAATATCAACCATAAAGCCCAACTATTATCTTTCCTCCAATTAAGGTCCAACACCTCCATCTTAGGTCCAGCACCTTCAACTCAAGTCATAAAACATCCACAAAATCCACAATCTCCTATACACACTGAACTCCACAAGCTTCTCTTCCTAAGCTCTTTTGATCCAAGTCTAGCACCTTTCAAGCCCACCCCCAATCTCAAGCTCTTTATCTAAATTGATGGATGGCCTCAGGGTTGGGACCTACTAGAAAAATCTCATAAGGAAAATGATATCATTTGTAGGGAGAATGTTTGCAAAGAGAACGTTTGTGGGAATGAAGTTTAATCTGCAACGGAGGAGCACACAACTCTCATCCTGCAAACCATCATGAATGAGTGGAGTTTGGAAGAAATAAGAAGAAGAGCAAACATATTCTAGGGAATTTCTCCTTAAAAAGAGGTCATGGGGAGCCTGAGTACTCTTAAAAAGCTCTACTATCCTTTATTTTTCAGTCGGCACCCTTCACCACTAAATGCATACCATCTCTAAATACCAGAGGGAAAAGACAACCACCATGAGGCAATAAGACCTGATGTGCAATCAGGCAATAAGACTTAGCTCATGCTAAATACAAAGTCATGGCTCCAGTCAGACACACAAAGACTACTAGTCAAAGTAGTATGTAACGAAGTAGTAGCCTCGCCAAAGACATCAGTAAGGCAAAGCGACATGTAATGTAGCAATGAAGCAGCTCTAAAGACACCCTGAAATACCTAATTCTGATTAGGCATAAAAGTTAGCTCAAGCTAGACACCATGCAAAGACTTATTGAAATCTAGGTGAAAGACCTTGAGGCAAAATTCCTTCAGTTGCATGCTCAAATAAAACCTAGACCCATCTAGACATAGTCCTCTTAAAGGCAAATGCTTTAGTTAACTCTAGGAAAAAATATGCGATGCAGTGTGATCTTTTCAAGGACACACTAAGAAATAGATCCATCTAGACACAAGACTTAACTTTAGTTAGGCACCTTCAATCATTCTTATAAGCTAAGTAATACCTCTCCGCAAGGAACCACAAGACCTAAATAAGGATCAGGTTCAACAACCCTATCTAGAGGCATCATCATCTTCAATCTCAAGTATGATGATAAGACCTACACTTTGGCTAGGCATTATCCTAAGATCTCCATGTGAAGCACCCTTAGGCTTTTCTTTATAAGCTTCTTGAAGCTTTTCAGGGTGGATTTTATAAGACCAAGTTAATGAGATTGAGGCGGAAAATCATAAGCCATTCCAGGCAATGTCAATAAGCACTTGTAAAATGAGAAGCAGGCGAAGGTCAATCCAATCCTGGTAAAGTTGATAAGATTGAGGAGGAAAATCACAAGCCATTCTAGAAAGTGTCAATAAGCACCTGTGAAGCGAGAAGCAGGTGAAGGTCAAACTAGACAACACTAATAAGACCATAGAGGACCCAAATAGAACAAGGCTAGTGAGGTGAATCATACAACCTTCAAAGAGACACAACACACCTAGCATGTCGCCGATCATGCACCTAGAAAATTACTCCATTTAGCGATGACAAAACTCCAAAAGGAGACATGGTCCAGATCCAAAAGACTACCCTTTTAGGCAACAACAGAAAAGACATGGGGGCTTAGTAAGATTCGAGAGATGAACCTACCAAGGGAAAACAATGAAACCATAGGGGACCAAATTAGATCTAGATAGTCCAAACAATCAAAGTGAACTAGTGACGCCTCCAAGGACACACAACTTGGCATGCAGTCAAGTTTTGATTCAAAGAAGGCAGAAGCCTCCACTTCATCAAACAACAAGGTCGTTAGACCTTTTAGTCATACATGCAAATCAAAGACACATACACAAGTCATGCTTAAACAACAATACTATCTATATAATTTAGAATTAAACATATAATATAAAGCCAATGGAAGCAGAAAAATGAGCACCAGTGCAAGACTAAAATGATGCAAATACATTAAAATTTATTGAAATTATAAATGGATATGGTCGAGGACTACACCTTAAAGTCCAACCTCGAATAGGTCTCAGGAAGGAGTCAAAGACCCCTTCAAGTACAAGTGCACCTTAAACAGAAGCCTCTGCAGCAAAAGATGTGAATGTCATTGCATCCATCCTTTAAAACGATCCATTTACCACCCATATTTGGTAGAGGGATCCCTAGCACCATTCCAACTATCTTTCTACAAAAACCTCGATCCTTTATAAGAACCTACACCCAATGCAAGGGTAGGTTTAGGAAGAAAATCAATCTTGCGAGGAGCATTTGAGAAGAAAACCAATTTTGGTGATGTAAGATGCTAATTGAGCTAACAAGATCAAATAAATCCAGAGTCCTCTATAGATAGAAGACAAGGCGCCATTATCGGTTCCCACTCAAGACCTTGCACGTAACAACGACACTCTATACCCCTAAACTTAGGTCCCATGAACAACTTATTCTACACCCATCCTAAAGAGTACCACAAGACAAGAAGGCACAAAATGAGCCAACAAAGGTTGTGTTTGTATAAAGCAACAAACAGACAGAGAAAGCAACTCATATTCAGAGTTTATAGTGGAGATAGGCAAATGACTACCATTTTCTCTAGTTTTATACAAGACCTCATTAAAGTTATAGGCAGCAGAGATAGGCAAATAACCAATGCCTCATTAAAATTCTAAGTCTATCCTTTTGGTTTGTTTACACTGAAGACCAAGGAAAAACTTAGTTTTCTAATAAGTTTGATATAAGACTTAGAGACACCAATACGTGCCACACGAAACAGAACATGGACCATACAAGCTCCAAAACAAAAGACTCAACGTTTCATGTGCTGATCAGAGTGCTTAGAAGATACTTGAAGACTCTACTCCTACTACCACTCAATCCTTTACGTTAGCAGAGTAGGTGGGCCACCTAATAAGGACTAAAAATGACTGCATCAATATGGACTATCTAAACAAAGCCCAAGGTAGGCTCAAATACTTCAAACAACATGCCTCAGGAGATCCATACAATCAAGCCCAAGCAACTAATGGCAATCAGGCCCAAGGCCTCATGGACAGGCCACCTCACACACTCGTTCCAACAGTCATCCGAGTACTAGACACCTCATTCTAGCTATACCTTGACTCACCAATGGATGATCTTGTTTAACTTACCAGGGAAGTCATCTCCAACAATTTCTTATAAGCTCATGTGACATGCAATCTCTACCACATCTAGAAAATGCGATTCAATCACCTCAGCTCGGATCTACAACCGCCTTAGCATGTATCATTACCCTATTCAATCCTGACTCATCAATCACCAGCAACCATGCAACTCATCTTCTCCAATCTCAGCAGCATGGAAGCTCTATGGATACCAATCTGTCTCCATCTCAAATGGGACTTTTTGGATTGTCTTTAGAGCCCAAAAAGAGGACTTTTTGGCCGCCATTAAAGCGGAAAAAAGCCTTACCAATAAACTAATCTCTCGATCATCTACTGGGAGATTAACCTCTTCACATTCAACAGGTCACTCTTCGAAACCCAATGCTATTCTTTCTTTCCCCACTAGAAAAGGTCCATCTCGGTGAGAGCCATCGTCAAACACTATCACTCAAACCCCAGGGAAAGCACTAGTATCATCTCTCTAAACCCACTCTCTTTCCCAATTCTTTAACTCTGCACATGCAATCCACACAAACTTAAGCATCAATGGTTCCATTGCCAAGCCATAGGTGTGGCACACCTGCAATGCTTTTTCTTCCATTCTATGCCATATAGGCTGAAGATCAAACATCAACCAAAAAGCCCAACTACTATGGTCCTGTTCGTCCCATTGAGGTTCAAAACTTTCAACTTAGCTCAACAATGCCCACAAAGATTCACAATCTCCTATACACACTCAAGTTCATACGCTTATCTTTCAAAACTCTTTCGAATTAAGTCAACACCTGGACTTGAGCTCCTTGTCCCGTTGTCCCGAGATCCGTTAGGAAAAACCCCATTAGATGGGATTGAATTGACCAAAATAATAATAATAAACAACCAAAACTATTAATCACTATAATTTTGAAAACAAGATTAACAAGCCTAACCTTCTTTAATTCTCTGTGTGGGGGGAAGAATTCCATACATCTCTTAACTATAGAATTAGATTATCATTGTGAAGAAAAGAAGGTTGGTTATTCTGTTTTACATCGATAAACTGCATTATATTTCAAAAAAAAAAAATCTTCACAATAAACCACTCCGCCCCTAAGCAAAATGTATATGTACATGACCATTGAATGAAGGATATAAATTTGCTCATTCTATTACATTAAAAACATATACAGAATAAATGAAAATGGTAAGCAAAAGAAAACAAAAAAAAAAAATACCTCTAATATCTCCAGTGGTAGTGCAAATTAGAAAAACCCCAAGGAAAAAAGTGTTCGCGAGAAAGATAGGCAGCCTCTGGACAACCAAATTTTCTCTTTTGCAAATTTGAGCTTCGACTCCACAGGCTCATTTGCTAATTGGGATATGGCATTCGAGCTAAACAAATATAGCTAATTCGGGCAATTCAACTATTTCTGCTGTTAATTAATTAGGTTACAATCAACCAAACTTGTCTTGATCATATCTAGAATTTTCTGTTGTCATTCCCGTGCTCAAACCTGCATTTGAGCGACAAGCTCGTTTCCTGGGTTTCTTTAATGTGGATACTGCATGAGGACCAAGGCCGAGTTGTTGTGCCGTATCCATGACATCCTTCTCTGTCACAATGCTTTTTCTGCTTTGTGTTGTCTTCTTGCAGGATCTGTTTGGACGACCTGAAGCTAAGTTTTTAGTAACAGGACAAACACCGATTCTACACCCTTCATATTTGGCATTCGTGCTTGGAGGGTCAACAGGCGCACAAGAATCTAAAGTTAACCAAGAGCTACCACTACCACCCTTCCCCGTACTCATCAAGCTCAACTTTAAGATAGGACTGCCCTTCCCCAGGATAGAAGTATTACACTGAGGAGGAAGAATGCTCTTCCCTTCACATTGTTTGTCAACATAATCTGCATCAGTTGCAAGTTTTGCTGTCACAGAACTTGGACCATCCTATTAATAAATAATTACATAGGATGTCAGATAATAAAATGAATGTAAATACTTTATTTTGAGAAATATTATTAGTTCATTTCCGAGAAGAGATGAGAAGAGAATAAAGGAACTAAACCAAGATACTGTACCAAACCCCAAAAAGGATGACATAAACAATGTCAGTCAAAAACCAAACAGGTGTAATGCCCCCCACATTGCAAGACCAACCAAAAATCAAAGAAAATAAAGATGGCAGCCTATGAGAAGACATGCACTAGCAGAATGTTAGGACCACAAAATTTCCAGAAAATAAAAAGGGGCAACTTTAGAGAATTAGAACACTGGGAGAATTTTAAGAGATCATAGCTGCAATTGACAAGAACCATAAAGGGTGAATCATTTACAGTTTTCTGATTCAGTGGTTAGACTTGAGGAGATCATAGTAACATTTAGATGGGAAGGAGAGGTTTACAATTTTCTGAATCAGTGGTTAGACTTGAGGAGGTCAAAGTTACATTAAGATGGGAGGGAGAGGGGACAAGGCAAGGTAACAATATAAAGGTCTTTGGGCATGATAATATCTCTAATTAAATTTAATTTTTTAACAAAAAGTTGGACTCAGACTGGGGTGAGCCTGAATAGTCAAAAGTTTCACATAGTCACCTCAATAGTTAAAAAAAAATAGCTATAATTTATATCTTATGTGCAGTGAATCATATGGCAAACAGCTCTGTGAGATAGTGAACACTTTGATGTGTCAAAAATTAAAAAGCTCATTTTGGTTAGAAACAGCATTATAATATAACAAGTAACTGCTCAAAAGCCCTGTCTCTCAGGACTCCAAATTAGATAAACATGAGCAAAGAGAGAGCAAAGTCACCTTATCCTGCACTTCAGCAATTGGTTCACCGTCCAAACCCTCCTCCCCATCGGAATCAGCCATCTCCTCACGCTCAAACTCTACATGTTCTTCAGTTTCTTCATCAGAGTCACTCAACTCTTCCTGTTCCATTACAATGTCAGGGTGAGACTGGTCTCCTAAATCATCCATGGTGCATCTTCTGTCACTATTGCTTGGAACAGCTAATGCATCAGCACTTGAAACAAGGTCACTCTGAACTGTCGAGCAATTTCTAATATGTTGACGGCATGAACTGTTAGTTTTGTGCTTTTCAATTGTATTTCCAGAATTTGGTTCATTTATTGTTGACTTTGCTTGATTATTTGAGCCAACATCTCTATTTCCCTTAGTTTTTTCCTTTGCGGACATAGAACTTAGATGGATTTCCAAGTCCAGCTCATTAGCTTTCTCGTTACGACCAGAGGGTTCTGGGCTGGTAGCAGATGGACCGCTACTAACTGGTGATTTGGTCTGAACAGCATTTAAAGGATTTTGAAATTGAGTAGATTTACCTCCCAAACAAACAAACTGATTTGTACTGGAGCATGCTGCATCAAAGTCACTATTTTCTTCATCAATTCCTTGCAAAAGTGGATGGAAATCAATCCCACATGATGCTGAAGTGGGTTCCTTTGACTTCGAAGATTTATTGAAACAATCAGCAACTTGATTTGCTAGGTTTGGACTATGAAAGAGGCTCAGATTCAATTGAGGCTGATTTGCTGAAAAGAAAGTAAAAGAACTAGAAGTACTGGTGCTGCAGTTTGGTGGGAAATAAGACAAACGTCCATCTTCAGGAGCCTGAAACAGTAAAGGATGCATCTGAAGATCTGAATCACTGCCTCTTTCTTCAGCAGCACCTGTATCATGATGAACCGCAGATTCTTCTGGACGTGAGGTTGTAAGTTCTTCTGTGCATGTATTTGTGACATTCTGTGTCACCTGATTGCTTTCGTCCTTTTTAGCATTTGCCAAACTGGTGACTCTCAAATTTGCAACATGCGGAAGCTGAGGGACTAAGTTCTCTCTCTCTCTTTCAGCACCACTATCACCTCCCGAGGCAGGTACATTTATAGGCGCTTTGAACTGGTTGCTTTTGAAAGCTGCTTGAGAAATTACTCGAACAGTTGGAGGCAGATTTACAGGGGGTAAATCTGGTGCTAATTTCACCAAGTGGACACCATCAGTTCTACGAGTCCGGTATGGCCACATATAAATTTGAGACTTGGTAGAAACTTGATGTTTCGGTTGCATGGAATTAGAAGGATAATGTCTCGCATGAGCTAAGTGTGATACAATATGAGGATATTGATAATAGTGGGCATATGGAAATCTATGAATATTATCCATCTGGGATTGCTCCCTAACGTGAGTACCCTCTCTTAACAGCGCGCCAGTAGGAAGGTTTTTTCCCCTAAAGTTTAAAGAGGGATGTTCTGAAGAAGTGAGGCATGAGGCTGGTCTCCAATCTGCTAAAAATGCCTGATGAACATAAGCTTCATTTACATTATCCACATATTCATCCCCGCTATTATTTTCTCCACCAGTACTATCAACCTGATTGTCCTGCAGCCAATTAAAGAACTTATCGAAGTTAAATAACCATCAAGGGGAAACCACCAATCACCCATCAACAAGTACAAGCTGAGCTAAATTTTAATGTTATTAAAGCAAAGCCAAACAAAGGTGTTTTAACTTGATGAAACATGCAGCTCCACTTGGAACAAGTGATATGGCACAATGTGCATGAGCACATAGATTAGAAAAAAATAAAGGAAAAAGAATTCACACCACAGAATTTGTAAGTGAATTTTTAACTTGTAGATTGTTTATTAAAAACATCCTAAGATTCAATACTAAATTTTGTTCCAGTCCATAATGTTATAATCTATAATACTTTGAAGCATAAAATGTATGAGCCAGGGTCAAACCTAAGCTCGCCAGACATGGCCCAGCTAATTCACAACCTAGAGCTATAAACATTTATACAGGACATGAGAGCAAGTGTGAATTTTGACAAGCTATTAAGCAGTCAAAACACGGCTTAATCCACCAAAACTCATTAAGAGAAGGTAAAAAAAAACTGACATGGCTAAATCATAACATGGTAAGATGTGGGGATTCAGAATGAAAACAGACCCTGTCCGATGCCTGTTGCCAGCTTGACAAATCTGCAGTTTTGCACCTTCTTCTATTTGATTCATATATCCGTCGTTTTTCCTTTTTAGCAGCATCTGATTTATATGACTTCTGAGTTCCAAGGGCAATCCGCCATTGTCGAGGTAGCAAGGATGGATCCCTATGTGGGACAATGAATCTCCATACTGACATCCAATCATGTTTGAAAACCCTGAGTCCCTGGATTGAGGTGCTAAAATCAGACAGTTAATTCTGGTGAAAAGCTTTTGGGTGGGCAGATGAAATTACGAAAGGTGCTGCATGATATTACCTCCTGAATCCATTCTATCTCCTCTACATTCAATGGAGAGGTTTTCATCCTCCGAACTGCCTGCACAATTTTAAATTAGCAAGAAATTTGATTAAATTTTCTCACTAATTAGAAGTAATGAGAACAAAACTCAAACTAGAGTCATCCATCAAACTGAATAAACTGACGTTAAACCAAACATGCCAAACTAATTTTCATTTGGTTTAAATTTTGTTTTCCTTTTGATCTTGTGATTACACATGTTTAAATCACAAACAATATATCATATATATAACATAGCATAAATAACATGTAAATTTCTGTTATCTTACAAGATATTTTGATTTAATAATTCACAAATTTAACATTTTTTTTTTTTTTTTGGTATTGAATATTTTTCAGGGTCAATACCAAGAGAACAAGAAGAGCATGTACAAGAACTTCTCGTGTAACCTACATATATATAGTGGTTTTTTTTTTCTCTTTCCTTCCTCTCCATCCTCTCCTTTTAGTCGAGCTCAACCATTCCTCTCCCATTGGTCGATCTCTCGCCTCTCCTTGCAATAGCGTCTTCAAACCTGTCTTGCTTTGTTTCTTATTATTCACTCCAAACCATATAAACTAACCCAATCCAAAATTAATATTAGATTTTTGCTCCAAAATCAACCAACCGAATCAAGCTCAGTTGAGTTTTATTTTTGGAATCCAACAGAACAATTTAAATATTTTCTTCAGAAAGAATCAAAACCAACCATGGCCACCCCTAATCCAAACCTAAAGGTAAATTATTCATAATTTTCAATTCCAAATACAATAACTTTCTCCAAATCATTCAATCAGATTACATGTGCTTTTTTGGGCAGTTAAGCGGTCAGACTATATATTTAAGTCCAAGACATTGCTGTTAGTAAATTACTTCAATCATGGTATGGGAAAGAGAGAGAAATGGAGGGATGAGGGGGGAAGTAGTTGCACAAACCACTGCTTAATGGCATAAGATATTGAATAAAAGGACAAAACCATACTTCCAATGAGCAAAGATACAACTATGAATAAGGCCTGAGTTATACCTTTATGGGATTTTCTGGTGCTTTTGAAGAGCAGCGATTTTTCTGCCTAACAAAAATCTGTAATATAAGTTAGCAAATGCTGCTGATATAAGAAACCATTACATGCTGGTGTCTTCTAATTTTTGAGAACTACGAACTACCAAAACTGCAATTCTTTATAATCAAGATAATTTAAAAGCTATACTAACCAATATCAATCATATGAATAGTGGAAAATAAAAACACTTGCAACCTTATGGTTGCAGACCACCCAATAATTCTGATGATTACACTACACAATGACCTCAATATCCGATTTCAGGAGTAGAGTGCACAAACGAAAAGTTTGAAAACAAAGAAGATGACCAAATTGACTTACATATTCCTGGCCAAAATATATGATCCCTTTATTCATTTGCAGAACGTACGAATAATAGACACATGCACAACTAAGCTTAGATTTTAGTTCACCCAGAAATTACCAGAAACTTGGGTGTTGGCACAAAGTATAAACTACCTGATGCTTAGTTTTGCATGGAAGAAAACGCTGTTGAATTGCCTTCCAATCTGTATTATACTCGATCATCCCCAAAGATAATAATCTGCATTATCAAAAACCCAAACTGTTGAACCTTAACAATCAAATCTTATTAATTATAAATTATAATTAAAGAACACTGCTAATTGATGCTATGCATAAAAATGGAAACTGAAACTAATTGAAGAAAGCACACAAGTCAGCATAGAGGACTACTAAGCAAAATGACTGAGCACCATCTTGAAGTCAACGCATTTTTTCATGCATTTAGTTTTCTTTAAAATCTTTTAGGTTAATATATACTCCTAAACATGACCAAAAAAAAAAAAGAAAAGAAAAGAAGCCAAAATAAGTGCAATAGCACCTACCGGTTCAATGAAAGCATTAAAAGAGCGTATGAAATAGCAATGGAGAAAACACACTACTCACTCATCCTCTGAATCAGTAAAAAGGACTCGGTTTGCTACAGCTGCAGGGGGTGGCTTATGAGGAAATAATGCTGGATTGAACAGTGGAAAAAACCTCTGTGCTAAGTTGCTAATATCTTTTGGGACCAAAGCAACTGATTGCTTCTTGGTATTTTCAACTATGGAAGCAGCCAATGTCTTCTTAGGCAGTTGTTGGCCAGGTGTAGTTGGCACAGTGCTAACAGCAGGAGGCATGTTTCCTTTTGGAACTTCACCATTTGCCTTAGTTAATGATGGAAAATGAGGAAGGTGAAATAATGGTTCCCTCTCATTCCATGTATCACTACTAGAATCCAAATGACGCTGCCGATACTCGCGGACAGCTGTCAGAGTACATTAGAATCAACAGTAAAGTATTTAAAGTTTAAACGGCTGAACAAGCATAAGGAAGCAAATGCAAAAACTCCTGATTGGTTATAAATGACATACCATTGAAAACATCATCCATATATCTTCCAACCAAACTAAGTGGAGTTACATCCAGAATGGATATTATTGGACCATTTATGAAAGGTACCCAGAAAGATCCAGCAGTTTGTGAGGAACTAATCTGGCTATTTCTTTCCCTATTTGTGGAAATGTTCTGAGAAACCAATATCTGCATGTTTGGAGGGGAGGATGATTCAATGCATAGTGCAGGGTTAAAGTTGGGAATTTCATCTGTCACTGAGGGGCACATATATGGAGGGCGAAAGCAATTACAAGGATATGACACACCTCTGCATGCTATTACTTCATCACGTTTATGAAGCATCTCAAAGATCAAACCCTGAACCTGGGAAGCAACCTGTTGCCGTGAAGGATCAAGAATGCTAAGGGAAAACACTTGAATAAGAAGCTGCACATGTTCATGAATCAAACAATGCAACTGGCCAATTTGCTGTGGAGTAAAACCATTTATTAAACCCTCTTCTGCTGCAGAAGATAGATAGCCTGGAGCAGTCTTAGGTGTCAAAGTTTTCCCATCGGCTGTAGGAAGCGAAGCAATTGCTCCATTTGGCAAAATTGGTAAAAGGGGGCGCAATGGCCTCTTTGTCTGTTCTAAAAGCTTCTTTTTGTATCGAGCAGAGGTCTTTTGACGTCTATTCTGCCTAGTTTCTGGCAGTCGACCACCTCTCTCACACTCCACCTTTCGATCTTTATCCCTTTTACTATCATCAATGTCACTCTCAAGCAACTCTTCAAGTTCAATTTCAAAATCTGCATCATTATCCTCATCTTCATCATCAACATTATCATTATCTTGAGAAGAATGACCATCACCATCTCCACCCTGTAAAACAGCTGCAAGAAATTTCCTATACTCTTGTTCATCATCAACATTTTGAAGGTCATCCTCATCATCAGTTTCTTGCAGAAAAGTCTCAAGTTCATCAAGGGTGAAACTTGCAAGCGAATAACGAGCCCTTGTGCGTTTCCAAATAGCATCCTCATCATCCAAAGTCATTGGAACACTTTGATTTTCCGGTACAGAGATGAAATCCGATATCCTCTTCTTAGATTTTCTATGAACAGGTCTTTGAAGTTGCTGTTTTTCAGTTTCAGCAGTAAATGCAGTACGCATCACAACCTCCTCCCCATGTTCAGAATCTCCAACAGCATAGTTTTGCTCCTCCCCAGTTGTTGGTTTGAATGAATTACCATCCAAACAAAGAACTTCAGAGCTCAAACTCGAAGAAGCTTCAGGTGAAGGTGTACCCTTTAGAAAAGGGTTAAAATCAACGTCTTCGTCCTCATCTTCATCTTCATCCTCATCGCCACAATAGTTCTGATTTTCATCAGCCCCGTGAGGACTCACATCAATATTATCCACAGAGGCATTTTGTCGATCAGTTGGTGGCCCATTGATCCATGAAGACATTTTGAACCAAAAAAAAAATAATCCAATAAAATTCAACCCACCCTAAGGAAAGACAAAAAGAGCATCAATCAATGAATTTTTTAAGACCCTAGAACAGATAAATTAGAAAAAAAAAAAAAAAAAAAGGTAAAAGAAATGAAAATGAAAATGCTGGTTTTTTAGAACAATTGAAACCATACAATTAACATGAGAAGAAAGAATTGAAAGGTTGTACCTGCGAATTGAAAATTTTGAGGTTCCGACAAAGAAAATTGCGATATTAGCCTCGTAGGAGAGGACGGTCAGGGGGGTGCGTGGAGCTGGAGTTATTGCATGGGAATTAAACGAACAGTCGTTCTGTTGATACCGAAACGACGATGTTTTTAGGGAAAAGTAGCAATTCCTTCAAATAGTAAATATCAAAAACAATAAAATATGGATTAATACCGATAAATTAATAATATTTATGATATAATAATTTACTCGATAAATTAATAATATCTATGATAAAATAATTTTTTTAATTCTAACTTAAATTAATAGGTTAAATTGATAATTTTGATAAATTAATAAGATAATATTTTTTAAAAAATCTTTATATAATTATATAGTTTCATTCATATTATAAATTAATAATTTATCAATACTATATATATAATAGATTATAATATGTATTTTATTATAATATGACTCTAAAATTATTTTAAATCTAAATAATTATATTCATATTTTTTTTAAAATGCCCCAAAATGACATTATATTTAATATTTTTCGCAAAAATGACACTCCGTTTTGAAATTTTTTAATTTTGACACTCCCTCTTTTTTTTAGGATAATTTTACCCTCATATCAAGTTGCTACATTCCAAAAATGGAACATGTATGGGATCCGCCTACACAACTAATACCCGTAAAACCCCAATTATAAACTCATTAACCACTTAATTTCATATTTCATCCCCATCTCAATTCCAACACATATTTCTCATATTTTAAACCATCATCAAATATTTAATTATGTAATCCATGATATGCTAATTAATTTATTTATATCATTCATCTACATATTATACACATAAACTACTAATTAATCTAATTTAATCATAGAGCTACTATAAGATTACAAAAAGAAACAATGTTTAGAATATTTACATAGCGAAAAGGAATTTGATTTCTCTGAAGAAGAAAGAAAGCCTTGGGAACCGTTACTGTCTACTTCTGACTTGAAAATGTTAAACCACTTAAAAGTGAATATTACTATTTAGTGAGTTATAAATATATTATTATACAATAAGGTTATGTAAATAACAATATAATCTACCAAATGTTTATATCAAAGGTAATAGGTAAGCAAGTGAATGAATCATATAATTTTGGTCACATAATAGAATGAATATGCATTATGAAAAGAAATAAAACATAACAGACATAGAGTCTCGTGCTTGTAAAAATCTCATTAGCTACATTCTTAGTAGCTTTAACTTGTGAAAATGACATAAGGTTGATCAGACCTTATGGCTAGAACTTAACCCTTCATAACTAGGGTTATAAGTATATCAATGTGTACATTGCCAATAGTTCTCATCCACTACCCCATCGGGTAGTAATTATGTAATGTTATAAGATATTCAACTCAATAAAGGCTATGGATACAAGAATGCACAATTATGATATTAATATTGTAAGCTATCATATCATAAATCAAGTTTTCAATAAACAAATTTAGTAAAGTAACTTCAATGTAATAATATTCAAGAAGCAAATTTTCTCATAAAATAGAATCAAAGTTATTTGGTTAGACTAGGTTTCAATATTATTTATGTCAAGATTTCAAATGGTGACAAACTTTAAATGAAGCACTTGGTAGATTTCATTTTGGTTTCATTGAGGCATTTTGTCAAACACTTTGTATGTATTATTTTAACAACCAAAATATAAGGTTTTTGGGCAATGTTAACTAGTCCAATTCAATTGTTTAATAAGAACACAACCACATTAAAGCAATCAAAGTTTAACTTATTTAAATACCAAGTAAATAGGCTAAAGTATAGCATGGAAAAACAAGCAAACCCAAAGTGAAAAATTCCCTTGAATAATTTGGCCACCATGTGGGAATAGGGTGGAGATTTCCACAATTTCAAATGTGGTGATTTTTATGCATAATAATATATCCACAACTCACCTTGATTGTTATTTGAAGCGAAAATACCTTTAAAGCACCAACATTCACCTTAGGTCAATTTAATCTTCACCACCATTCTTTTTTTGATTTCTTGATTCTACAATATATATTTAGCATGTTTTAAACTTAAATTAATATAGATAACTTAATTCTAAACTTAGTTTGAATTAAATACATCTAATTTAAAATTTAGGTTTTGACATAATCTTCAATTCAAGCTTAAATCCACCCATGTTCAAATTTATGCTTCTATTTACTTAATTAAATATATATATATATATATATATATATCATTCTAATCATATTTAATGAAATATAAGTAAGTTTATATCATTTACCTCAAGTGTCTTCAAATTCATAACTTAACTCCTTTTGAAGAATTTGAGTTTCTTTAATATTTTTGATAGTTATTAACTGTTTTAGGTTTAAAATTGATGTAGGATTTATTATATTTTAATTTGGATGAGATTTGATAGTTGGATTTTTTATTAGAAATGAAGAAAAATGGAAGTGATAAAAGAAATGGAGGTTGCGACCATGTAGAGGGAAGAAGAAGAAATTTTGGAGTTTTATGGAATTTTATAGAATTAGAAGATATTTATGAAGTTTTAATAATTACACTTTAATCCCTCAACTTTCATTATTTACAAATTGACCCCAAACTTCTAATATTTACACTTTGACCCCAAATCCCACTTTGGATACTACTAACTTCCATAATTTATATTTAATGTAAATTTTAGGTCTCATAACTTATTTGGTGAAATTTTATATTTAATTATGTAATTTAGATATAAAATTTAAATTTTAGGTATTAAAATGTTATTTTACCTTAAACTATCTATTTAGGTATTAAATTATTATTTTTCATCTAACTGTCTAATTATATATTAAAAAGTCAATTATACTAGCTTTAGGATCGTATTTGTAATTATTAAAAAATTCGAGGTGTTACACAAGTGAAATGACTTTTCAACTACTCACCCAACATCT
Source organism: Aleurites moluccanus (assembly GCA_948193065.1). Lineage (NCBI taxonomy): Eukaryota > Viridiplantae > Streptophyta > Magnoliopsida > Malpighiales > Euphorbiaceae > Aleurites > Aleurites moluccanus. The sequence goes on from CANXYC011357405.1 coordinate 40,081, forward strand.
GAGAGATTTTGTATGCAAGCTTATCTTTGTTTCAGACTCGTTTATTTAAACCATAAGTTTCTCTCTTCTTTATGTTTAAATATCAGTCGAAGTCAGTTTAAGAATCAGTCGAAGTCAGTTTAAAAGGTTGAAATCAATTTAAAAATATCGGATCTGAATACTTTTCCAACACACTGACTTTTTTTACTTTTTGTCGACTAAAATATAAAATCTAAGTCATTTGAAAATTAGTCGAAAACAGTAAAAACTTATTTGAAGTAAGTTTAAACATTTTGTTTGCAGGTTTCCAAGAATATTTATATCGAAAATAAATGCAGGTTTTTACTTGTTTCTTGAAAATCGTTATAGTTTGGGAGTTGGAGGTTATAAATAAAAACTTCATCTTCTCTTCCTTTATACTCCATTCTCTTAATCTCTTCTAATCTTTTGCTTGATCTTTTTTCTTCTCATAGCCTCTGACGTCACAATCTATTTATTACTCATGGTGACTGTTCATAACCAATTTACCTCTATGTGCTAGCAGGATAGTAAGGGCATCCTCAGATGGATATTTCTTACCCATTGCTGCATATTGCTTCTATAGCACTCCATTTTTCGAAATGGGTATGACATATTTCTTAATTTTTGCCAGTAAAGGCATCTTTAGAGGCTTTTCAGATTTATCGCCAGCGTTTAGTATTATCGTACTTTATCTTAAGACAAACTGCCTCAACTTAAAACAGTTTGTCAACTCATATAATCGTGTATTTTTACAGTTTGACATCTCTTGAAGAGCTAAATTCAATCTAGACAGTTTGTCATCTCATATAATGCTCGTTTAATAATAATAAAGATTGATATTTATCACGATAATCTTGTTTTTCAATTTTACTTTACTACAATTCAATGCAACTGCCCAAATTTGAACATGTTTATGGACTTTTTTGAATACTCGGTCATAATATTAAAGTCGAAATCAGCAGAAATTTAGTCAAAAATAATAGAAACTTAGTCAAAGACAACACACAATTTTGACTCATAATGTCATTCTGAGATATATGTTTACCTGAGATCTGAAATCTGACTTGGTTTTGATTAATTTCGAATTAGTTGAAATTAGTTGAAAAGTTGTTGAATTCAGTTGAAAAGTAGTCGAAGTGAGTTGATATTGAGTCGAAGCTAATTGAAAGTTTGACTAATTTATTTTTTTACAGGTTTCTACTGACAAGTGACAATCTTATAGTAGCCATATTTAAGGCCATATTTAATAAAGGCATGTGAATATTAACTATAAGGAGCGACAATTAAGGGATTTAGAGGTTATAAATGACTTCTCTTCTTTCCTACGTACTACATCCTTTCAGTTTCTCTTATCTTTCTACCCATGACCTATGACATGATAAATCATTATCATCTCTTTAGCAATGTGACTGTTCACAATCAATTTATTTCTATGTGTATGTCATCCATGACGAATGAGCTGACAGTTTTTTATTTTGTTCTTTAGCAATGGGAAATCCTTCATATGGAGAGCTTGATGGTAGACCATACGACTATTCACAGTCAATTTATTATGCGACTGTGTCAACCATGTGCAAATGTAAGGCCTGCAAATTTTTGCCTGCCTATTATTGATCATTCTTTCCGCCCATGACCTATCATCTCTTTAGCAATGTGTTTGTCTATTTGCTTGTTTAGATTGAATCAGAGACTACAGCATGAAGTTTGCATATTTGCCTGTTTGATAATATCTGCAGCAAGTAGAGGCATCTTCAGTATATATTGTAGTGTAGGACAATTTGTCATCTCATGTAACATGTGTCTTTGTACTGTATTTTGCTTTATAATAATAAAAAAATGATATTTTATTCGCAATCATCTTTACTTTTACTTTTATTCATAATTCAATTACATATGTTTACATACATTTCGATTATATTTGACTAAATTTCGATTATATTCGACTAATCTGATATAGTATATAAGTTGAACATAGTAGAAAATTAGTCAAAGACGACAGAAAGCAAGTAGAAGATAATTTTAAAATTAAGTCGAAATCATTTAAAAATATAATTAATTTATTTCTACTGATACATGTGATTATCTTATAATGAGTCACCTTAATGGCCATATTATTTAAACCAATTAATATTGAAACCGTCACATTTTGAGACTTTGACTCTCTTGAAAAGCGGTGAACTATAATTAATGCAAGCAACGGTTTCCAATGGGTTTAAAAGTTATAAATGTGATTCATTCTTCCCTTTGTACTCCAACCCTTCAATCAATCCTCAATAATAAAATTAGTCGAAGTAAGAACTCTTTCTGCCTATGGTCTCTGACATTACAAATCATTCTCATTTCTTTCCTATGGTGACTGTTTGCAGTCAATTTACCTTTGTGTGTGCCTAATCATAGTTAATTTACCTATGCATATTTGTACGCTATAGTAATGAAGGATTTGGCAAGAAATATAACTTTCTTCCAATTGTTCATCTTTTGTAATACCCTCTATCTGTGTCACATCCCCCATTTCAGGAGATATGATGGTCCTAGGGTATGGGAAAGGCATAAGGCCACCTAAATCCGTAGAACCCCATTCTTCATTTTCTACAGAAAATTTGTTATAACCACTCTACTTTTACAATCTAATACCCAGGATCCAAAATCCCTCTCTTCATAACCAACATTAACACAACCTGCACAAATCAACACTTCTATTTCCATACTCATCTCATACTATAATGTACATTCCACATTGGTTATCATTTTTCCTAATCCAATACTTCACACTGCATATATAATGTAATATTTACATCTCATTAACCATATCTTCATTTTTACAATATCATTACTAAATTTATTATTACATACCATGGAGCTACTATAGAAAGACCTATAAATACAATTAAGGAGTCATTACATAGATAAGGCAAATTCCACTCCTGAAGGAAGAGAGAGGAAATGGAATCGTCGCTACCTATCAAACCCTGAAAAAGGATA
>CANXYC011357879.1:0-11534 GCA_948193065.1 Aleurites moluccanus
TTTTTCTAGGATTTAGATGAAGTTAATTGAATAATAAAGGTTGATGACAATGATTTATGATTTCAATTATTCTTAATACATAGTTTGATTTGTTAATTTTGATTTATAAGTGTTTTATAATTGGCCACTATAATCACTATCTAAGATAGCTATTTACAAGCGAGAGTTGCGATAGTTGTTAGTTCATGGAATTGATAAGCTAATGCATGTATCGCTAAGAGATTAGGGTACACTTTAGTGGATTTTATGAAATTGCTAAGGACCTTAATGAATTAACATTAATTCAATAATCACGAAAGTAGACATTTGCATTAATGTTAATGTTTGGATTTTTGCTTGAGAGAGACTAATTCATAATTTAGAGTAATCAATCCATCAAACACTTTAGTTTTGAAATCATTATTGAGTCAATCAACCGGATAAAATCAATTAACATAATCTAAATTCTAGATAGTTTTCTTTAATATCTTAAATTTCTAAGTTGAAACTTCTTGTTTATTTAATTTTATTTTAAAAAAATTCATCCAAACCAAATTAATTTCTTTCCAATTAATAAAGATAATATAAATTTCAGTAATTGACAATGCTTTTCTGTGGGACGATACTCTACTCACTCTATTACTTGCGAAAGCGATTCGTGTACTTGCGAAAAGCCCGAACATGCTTATTACTAAAGTCCTATATGATTATAAGATTTCCAATAAATTGAAAAGAAAATTCTACTGTACGACTATTCGACCGGCTATGTTATATTATTATCGAGATGAGGATGTTAAAATGGATGTTTGGTTATACTAAAACGGATAACATATATAATGAAAGTATTAGAGATAAAGTAGAAATCGCATCAATTGAGGATAATATGAGAAAATAGAGATTAAAATAATTTGGGTATGTAAAACAAAAACTTAGAGAGTCTCGTGTTAAGAAGGTTAAGTACATCTTGATAAAGGAAAGGAAAAAAAGAAAAAATATACCTAAACTAACTTGAATGAAAGGAATACAATATGATTTAAAAGTATTACAATTATTAGAAGATATCGTTCAAAATTATTTAGAGTGAGTGAAAAAAAAAATCTATATAGCTAATTCCAATTAATTTTTGGATTAAAGTTGGGTTGAGTTGAATTATATGAAAAAGATTCCTCCTTTGTGAATCAGTTTAATTTTTGATATAGACAATCTGTCTTAAGGCAATGTAATTTTTGATACAGACAATCTGTCTTAAAGCAATGTATTTTTATTGGACCACCAAACTCATTGAGTCCCGTAACTTGCGCAGAGAATTTTACCAAAAGATAGAAAGGGAACTAGTACAGTATGCATGAGCTGACAAGTAGTCCACCGTGTTGAATAAATATAGATTGTCTATTAAAGCTCATGATTATATTTTCCCTGGTTTATAGATGTAGAATTATTACAGATACCAAAATGATAATGGGATCATCAAACTTTTATTTCCTAAACATTTGCATATTTCCCTTGCTCTTACTGTTTCAATTCAGGTTATCCTCTTCATCCATGCAGCCATTTTGCCATAGTGATGAGATTTCTGCCCTATTACAGTTCAAGGAAAGCTTCATCATTAACAAGGATGCTTCTCCTGATCCTCTTGCCTATCCCAAGGTTGCCTCCTGGAACCTTGGAGGTTCATGGGATGGTGTGGAGTGTGATAAGAAAACAGGTCGTGTGATTGGCCTTGACCTCAGCAGTAGCTGTCTTTATGGTTCTATCAACTCAACCAGTAGTCTCTTCAACCTTCTACATCTTCAGAAGCTTAATCTTGCCCTCAATGACTTCAATTTCTCCCAAATACCATCAAGGTTTGGCAATCTTTCCATGCTCACATATCTCAATCTTTCCTATTCTTTATTTTCTGGCCAAGTTCCATCAGAAATTTCAAAGTTATCCAAATTGTCTAGCCTTGACCTGTCTGATGGCTATGGCTTTGAAAGGTTGTTGGAACTTAAATTGACTGACCTTAAAAGCCTAGTCCATAATATGACAAACCTCGAATATCTTCATCTTGATTCTGTTAAATTATCTTCCCCAATTCCAAACCTGTTTGCAAATATATCCTCATTGATATCTCTCCATCTCAGCAATTGTGAATTGTATGGTGAATTCCCAGTGGCCATTTTTAACTTGCCGAAGCTTCAGTTTCTTCACATGCTAGACAATCCATATCTGAAAGGTCAACTGCCTGACTTTCAATGGAGCAGTCGCTGTTACCTAAAGTCATTGTGCCTTGGAAATACAAGCTTCTCTAGTCACCTCCCTGCTTCTATAGGAAACTTCCATTTCTTGGAAATTTTTGATATTAGTTACTGCAAATTCTCAGGAATGATCCCATTTTCACTGGGTAATCTTTCCAAACTTATTGTGTTGGACCTTGAAGGCAACTCATTTACAGGTCAAGTTCCTCCTTCCCTAGGAAATCTTACCCAGCTAATGTATATCTCACTAGATTATAACAATATCAGTGGTGGGAACTTGTATTGGCTTCATAAACTAAGCAAACTCGATTATTTGTCCCTCCAGAAAACCAATTCTCATGGTGAGATACCTTCTTCTTTAGCCAAGTTGCCCCAACTTACTCATCTAAACTTAGGTGCTAATCAATTTACTGGTGAAATCCCATCCTTTTTGGTCAACTCATCCCGACTAATTTTCTTAAACCTATCTGCCAATCAGTTAACTGGTCAGCTCCCGTCTTGGCTTGCGAACCTAACCCAATTAAGTTATCTAAGTCTGGGGTCAAATAACTTGCAAGGTTCAATTCCAACCTCAATTTCAGGTCTTGAGAACCTTAGAACTCTCATCCTTTCGTCAAATGACTTGAATAGTACACTAGAGCTAGATGGATTGTCCCAGCTTGACTTTCTAGATTTAGGATTTAATCAATTTACTGGTGAAATTCCGTCTTTTTTGGCCAACTTGACCCAACTTGAGACCCTACGCCTAGCTGCAAATCAATTAACTGGTCAGCTACCATTTTGGCTCATGAACCTAACTCAGCTAAGGTATCTGCATTTGGGGATGAATAGGTTGCAAGGCACAATTCCAAACTCAATATCGAGACTTTCAAATATTGAATATCTCCTCCTTGATTCAAATAATTTTATTGGCAGCATAGAGCTAGATGCATTCCTTGTGCTAAAAAATCTGAAGAGTCTGGACTTAGGGAGAAATACTGTGTCACTGCTGACCAAAACAAGTACTAACTCTACTTTTCCAGATTTGGTTGATTTAGTATTAAACTCATGCAATCTAACTGAGTTTCCTGACTTCTTAAAAATCCAAAATCAGTTGCGGACCTTAGACCTGTCTTTTAACAATATCCATGGCCAGATTCCAAAATGGATATTGAACATGAGCTCAGAAACTCTTGCTTTTATGGACCTTTCTTACAATTTTCTTACAAATTTTGTCCAACCTCCAGCTGTTCTTCCATGGTCTGGTCTACTATTTTTAAACATCAGTTCCAATTTGCTTCAAGGCTCATCACTGCCAATCCCCTCATCTTCCATTCTCTTCTATTCAGTTTCCAACAATTCATTGACTGGGGAAATTCCAACATGGCTTTGTGAATCGAGTTCCCTTCAAGTACTCGATCTGTCAAACAACAACTTAAGTGGTATGATTCCACAATGTTTAGGAAATTTCAGTGATTCTTTGACAGTTTTGAATTTAGAGAATAATTCTCTTAGTGGCACCATTCCTCAGACATGGACAAGAGGAAGCAAATTAAGGATGATCTCACTGGGTCAAAATAAGCTCCACGGGCAGATACCAAAGTCACTGTCTAAGTGCACAATGCTAGAAAGTCTTGATCTTGGAAACAATCAACTCAATGGCACATTTCCTTTCTGGTTGGCAACTCTCTCCGAGTTAAAAATTCTCATTGTTCGATCTAATCATTTTCACGGTACACTACTAGGGATGTGTAAATCTGATTCTGTGTTCCCCAAGTTGCGCATTATTGACCTCTCTTCCAATAATCTCTGTGGCATGTTGCCTTCTGATTGCTTTCTGAGATGGAATGCCATGAAGGTTGTTGATTCAGAGCATTTAGCTTATATGCAAGCTAATACTAGTGTTAACATGACAACTTATCTGTGGGATGATCATTATGATTACTCAATGACAATTACAAACAAAGGTGTACAAATGCTATATACAAAAGTGGTAGAAATTTTCTCTGTTATTGATCTCTCATCCAATTATTTTGAAGGAGAGATTCCAGAATTGATTGGAAATTTAAGAGGACTTCTTTCTCTCAACCTTTCCAACAATGCTCTCACTGGTCACATCCCATCATCCATAACGAACTTGACAAATCTTGAATCTTTGGACCTTTCCCAAAACATGCTTTCAGGACCCATCCCTCAGGAACTTAAACAACTAACTTTCCTTGCCATGTTCAATGTAGCACACAACCATCTCAATGGACCTATACCTAAAGGAAACCAATTTGATAACTTTCCAAATAATTCATACGATGGGAATTCAGGACTATGTGGCAATCCATTGACAAAGTCTTGTGAAAATTCTAATACTTCACCTTCAGCAGTTGAACAGAATCAAGATTCAGGATTTTTGTTCGATTTCAGCTGGAAAGAAGTTCTGATGGGGTATGGATGTGGATTAGTGGTTGGACTTGTCTTTGGACATTTTGTAACCACAAGAAAAAGAGGTTGGTTCGTTAAGACATTTGGCAGAACTCAGCAGAGGAGGCGAAGATAGAGAAGAAGTCTTCATTTCTTGTAAGTAAAAATTCAATTTCTAGTCAGTAAATGTTTTAGCATTGTTAATTGTTTGCTTACATTATTTATAGCATGTTACTGATACCTTGAAAAAGAAAAGAAAAGAAAAGAAAAAAGATATTGCATATCTAGTATTATATGCTCTATTACAAAATGCCAAGCCATCTTATTTCTTATATTTGTTTGTTATCTGTTAAACCATCCATTCATTGAGTTTATTGCTGTTTTCAGGTTATCTGGTTTTAGATGAGAATTGCTGTCAACTCTGATCAGAGGAGTTTCTGTTCTTGCAGCTTTTATTTGAGTATATATCTAATGCTTATTGTGTTATTATGCTATTCATTAGACAATGTAATTGAGGGATTTCACAATCCATATGCATATTTCAAATGTAATGTAATCTAGACATTTTTAAAGTTAGATATGTCTTACAAGATAGACTGTTATGTTGGTGAGCTATAAAACTTTTTAATCCAGTTACTTAAATTTAATATCTCGAATAATTATAACAAGTTGAGTTAAATTTGATTATTATTTGACTAACTAGTGAATCTAAATAATTTTAAAATGTTATTAATTTCATATCAATAACTAAATTTTTAATATTAATTAGTTTAAATAAATAGAAGGGATCATTGAATGCAACTAGAAGAGATGTTAGTTAAATGTGAAATTCACCTCGATGTTTCAGTTTTTCCTCTCAACCAAATATAACTTTTTTCTCAACCAGATTATTTCTCCCTCACGTAGCCCTTTTTATTATTATTATTATTATTTATGTTAGGCTTCTTACATCAGATATAATTTACCGATAAATGAATGTGACATCACAATAAATTTAGATTCAAATTTATTCCATTAAGAAAATCTCATGCTCTCAATCATAGATTCTTTTTGTTTTATTTGTTTTTAATATCTATTAGGTTATTGTCTTGTGTTATTATACCTTTTATATCCTTAATTAATAAATAAAATTTGTTTAAACTAAGAAATTGTTCAGAAAATTCTCAAGTAATTTTCATATCATTATAATTTTTGTAAATTATATATGATGAGTCAAGAAATTGTTAAGATGAAATTGCTCTATGATACTTTCGAATTTAAGAATAGAAACCACGTCAGCAAATACTTTTTTACATTAAAAATATTTTATTATTTTTATTTTTAGATCTTCATATATATATTAGTTTTTTTTTTTTTTTAGCCTTATAGATTTTTGTTTCACGTTCAACTTTTTCCACTCAACTTCTCTTCCTGTGGCCAAAATTGCGACCTCCAAACAACCACTCAAAGCTCTAAATTAAGCTCTATCTTCGCCTCTCAGATTTGTCTCTCAACCTCTCAGAAAAATTAAAGTAATGCAGGTTAGTCAATTCTCCAATATCTTCAGGTAGCCAAGTTTTGATTATCAAACACGTCCAATATTACTCTTAATTTATCACAATCGCTGGCATGGGTAGTGTCTGCGCCAGCGCCTCTGCAATCACGAATAACGACCGAGCTGTTTCTTTTGAAGAACAGGTTTTCTTTTGATTATAGACTTCATCCACCAGTAGCTTCTTTTGCTATTTTATTTTTTAAAATTAATAATATTAATTTTTCAGTTCTTGTGTTGTTAAGCCTTTGTTACGTTTTTTTCTTTTGTTAATATAAGCCCTTGTCACTTTTTTTTTTATTATTATTTTTAACAGAAGCGTTTGTTGCATGATTGTTGTTCTTTTAGTTAATTTTAGCTCTTCTTAGAACAAGCATATATACCAATTTGACTCTAAAAGTTTTGGCAGTTATGTTGTATTGTGATTCTCTCCTTTCAGTGTGTAGTTTTAAAAACAACCTTAGAAAGATTTTATTAATCTTCAGTCAGGAAACAAGAGTGGATCATCGGTATATCATTATTGAATCTGTCTTTTTGTTGTTAATGTTATTCATTGAGAGATTCATTAGTCTGATAACCCATGGCAGCTGCAGCAGTTTGTAGTTTTTTAGAGTTTATGTTTTAACTCCTTTAGGATTATTTGAGGAGTTCTTGATAGAATATGAAGCCTCGATTGCTATACCACAAAGTCCTTTATCAGGGATGCCACTGTTCATTCTTATATAACCTTTCTCTCCTAATTATGCTCCCCATGAATTCTTCACAATCCAGTACTTCCATCAAGAGTTGTTCCATAACCCACAATTCCTACTTCATGATCCGGCTCCGTTCCACAACTTCCAGTAAATACACCTTGTGTTCATATTCGACCAAAATTAAGATAAGATCCAGTTATGTTCTGATTCCATTAAAACAAGTTCAATTTATATTTTGTGATTGTTTAATTTGGGTTTGTGTTAAAGTGAGTTAATCAACTAAGAAAATGCTATTTGGTTGATGTTTTACCTCTGAGTGGAACTAGAAATCTGAACCTCCAGCATCCATGGCCATAGGTACAGGCTGCTCAGCCATTGCTTTAAGTAATGCGTTCTCATCATTTTCTGGCACTTTCTCATAACCATCAATAGAGACTGCTGGTGAATTCTCCTAAAAGTGTTGCCAGTTATAATTAATTAATTTATATCCCAGTGATTAATCTAAATTAAGATTAAAGTGAAGGATGTTCATAAAGTATAAACCTTTGAAATATCACAAGTTCAATCATCAGCTTCATAAGGATACTTAGCCTCAGTTGTTATGCCTCTTCTTTGCTTAATGAACTCGAATGTGTAATCCATCAGGCCTCCATTACATGCTTGGTTCTCTTCAATATCACAATCCAACAACTCTTACTCAGACAAAGACACAAGCTTGAATTTACCATGCAGGATGCGGATTGCAGTTTGTTATGATAGATTTTTTTTACTTCTTTTTATCAGTTGATAAGAGATGAAATGTTAAATACTAAAGTTATACAAAGGTTGTTGTAGAATTGATAAATTAAAAAAAAAAATTAGGAAAAAAAATTTTGTTGTTCACAGTTGCAGCAGTTCTGCATTATATGATTTTGTAGTTGGAGCTGCTTTGCAGTATATAGTTTTGTGCAAACAGTGTTGGCCATGCTTTTTTTATTCCCATAATTCTACTTTATATATTTTTTTCCATTAAATCTATTCCTTAAAGGTCATAATAAATATGTATTTGGTGGAGAATTGATTTTGAAGAAGTGGAGGCCGCGAGTGATAATCAACTTTGGCTCATCAATTTTTGAACACTTCTTATTAGTGATATCATGATTCTATATTATTTCTTTTCATTTCTAGGTGCAAACCAGATACTGAAACTTACAATGCTCTTACCAGTGCACATGGAAGGGCAAGTCAATAGCATTGGGCGATGAATATAATGGAAGACATGCTGCGTGAAGCTGTGAGTATTTGATTTCTTTTTCTCTAATAAAATCTTTAGTAGTCCGATTTGATGTGAGCATCCTTCTTTTTTCTTTTCATGTTAAAATGGCATATGCAAAGAAATGCTTGCACACTTAGACTTGGGGATTAGTTACTGACTTATTGTAACAACTATCTTATTGGAATTTTTTGTTTTACACATGTCATATTTAATAGTAATATTTTTCTGTGATAGCTATTTGGGATGAGGGATTTTTGTGCTAATAATTATTTCAGATTTTATTTGCTTGGTTTCATGTTGATTGTTCAGATGCTAATAATTGCAGTAGATCAGGTAGACAATGTTCAAATCTTATCAATTCAATAAACAAAAAGTATATGGTAAATTTTTTTAACACATATGTTGCTTACTATATTATGAATCAACTGCTGCTTTTACATATTCCTGATAACTTTCCTAGGAACAGCCTGAAGATTTATAGCACTATGTAATTTTCATGGAAATGAAGATGGTCTAACACCCACTGAGGCTGCTATTTGTGTTTCAATATCTTTATGAATTTTCAAACAACTTGTGAAGCAGTTTCATATTCCCCCCTTATTTTTCTGTTTCAAAGAGATAACATTATACATCCTTTGCACTTTTTAAACTTGATTCAATAATTAACCACACTTTGTTGATTCAGCTATATAACTCTTCTGAGTTAAAAGACATTCATATTGTTTGTTACAGATTATGCATAGTATAAGTGTCATTAATAATTTATATCAATTTTTAACTATAATGTTGTATAAATTACATGTTGTATCTTTGCTCAGAACAGAGTAGTAGGTTCCAGACCCATCCTTTTTTTATTTTATGTTTTTATTATGGTAATTAGCAATTTTAATTCAAGGAAGTTTATTTTTTTTTAGGAGAATTAAATATAAATTTATTGTCAGACTGAAAGTATACTTACCACTAAACTATATCTTATATCTTAATACGTTAATTTTGTAGAGAGTAATGGGGTTCACATGATTTTTTCATTTTTGTTTTCCTACTATGAACACTGTTAAAAAAAAAAAAACTCTCAAATTAGGAATAAAATATTGATGTTTTTATGTTGATAATCACCACAACAATAACAAAGAAATAATATCATATTCATTTAAATTAATAATTAGATATAAATTAATATAATTATAAACAAGATGCAATCTTATTAGATATAAATTAGAAACATTTATATAAACATAACATTAAATTAATGGAAAGAGAACATAATACTATAACAAATTTAAGAAATATAAAAAATTATTATACAATTTTCAAACGTGAAATCAATACAATAAAGATACGTAAGGTACGTAATTTATGAGAGCTAATTTCACTTATCAGCTTTTATCATTTATATTTAATAATATCACAGTTTTTTTTAATTTATAATACTAATTAATATCATTAATTTTTATATTTAATAACATTAATTTTCCTATTTTAATTTTGAAACAATAATATTTAATTTCTTTTTTCAACTAAAAAAATTGATGTAGATTCTACACTAAGTAAATTTTAAAAAAAAAAAATCTTTAGATTAAAAAATTGACTTTTTGAAATATTGAATGTATACAAAATAAAAAAAATGTAAGAGTTAAATAAGTCATTTTGAAAATTAAGAGTATTATAAAAAAAATTTTGGTAAAGTTTAGGGGTTAAGTTATGCATTCAGCTTAAAATTTTTAATTTGATATAGAGTTCATAATTTTTAATTTGATATAGAATTCATAATTTTTAATTTGATATAGAGTTGATATCAGCTTTTCAATTCGAGAATTAATGAAAAATTATAAAAGTGATTATAATTATATATTAATATAAGGTCAATAATATTAGTATTAAAAATTAAAAAAAAAAAAGATTTTGATATTATTAAGTATAAAATTTAATGATATTAATGCAACAAATTGAAAAATGGAATGTGATATTATTAAATATAAAGGTAAATAATGAAACATGAAATTAGTGCAATTTTATGAACCCATCAATTACAAGAATCTCTAATAAGAATAACTATATAGTAGATATGGAAACATATCAAATTTTTTTTCACATATCTCTAATAATTATTAAACTTAGAATAATTGATTGTAAATTTTACAATATTATATATGTTAATATTTAATTCATATTTTATATAAAAATAATTTAAAATAAAGTTGCGCGAACTCATAATTGTTATATATAATATCTTTTTATTATTTTTTTTAGTTGGTCCATATACAATAAACAAGGTCCATATACTGTTTTTTGTATTAATATTTATAAGTATAAAAAAGGTAACATTTAAATTAAATAGAAAAAATAGTAATAATAATTCTCATATGTAAAAATGTTTTTTATAAGCTAAATTAAAAATATATATTTATATATGATTAAAATTTCAGCAAATTAACTAGAAAAATGATTGAATGCACTGGATGTAATGCTTCCTCACACACATAAATGTGGAACTCACCTCCTATAAATTTAAACAAGTCCTATATATATTTGTGAGCATAGGATGCTCTAAGAATGCACCCAATAATTGGAAATGGATAGGTACTTGAAAGACATGATGTATTTCTTTTTCCTTTTTATGATTTTTCATTTGAAATACAGATATAAATCTAAATCCATATTCATTTTAAATGCATGACAATCTTAATGGAGCACTAATGAATTTTTTGTTAGAGTTTTGCTTGAAGCATTACATTCTAGGTATCTAATTTGAAATACCTAGCATGCTGCCTCCAGCTAACATATATATAGGTTTACACTAGGGTTAAACCAGTTAATGGGCTCTTGCCAATTAGGCCCACTACAAAAGTTCATTATCTATTAGGGCTTATATTAGAACATATGTTAGAGTTATTTACTATACCCAACAATCTCCTCATATATTCTACATATAGCACTTTTCAATAAATAAATAATATAATGTTCAAACAAAATATTGAATCATTATATCACAAAAAGATTTATTACTCAAAATATGAATTCTTTAAACACACTATCAATTTTAGAAACAAACTAAATTGATGCGAATAAATTAAATATATTTGAATAATAAGTATACTAATATAGAGTTTTAGAAATTAACTAAATTCAATCAAAATTGGCATTTTCACTTGCAAGTGAACTATTTATTTAACTGAAAAAAATATAATAGTCCCCCACAGTCCAGAGCTATAGAGGAATTATTCATTAAGTAGATTATCCTCATTAGAAGTCCGGTTCAGCTCTGCTTCTTTATTTTCGTCATTTCATATAAGTTACCAAATATGAATTTCATATGAATTCAATCATTTGTATAACTCTTTAAAGTGTTTAGTTCATTCAAAAGAACTTAGTACAATGATTGAAAATAATAATATATTAATGTCAATTAAGCATCAATACCAACAATACATTAATGTCAATAA
>CANXYC011357890.1:0-10674 GCA_948193065.1 Aleurites moluccanus
CAACTTCACAGATCAACAGTCATACATAGCACTTCTAAATCTTTTTCAAAACATGAAAATTTCATTTTATCATTTACCTCTGTCATTGTCTTTATCACTTTATTATCATTGACATTTTCAATCATTATGCATTACACATTACATTTTGAATGTCACTGTAACATTAAGTATTTCACTGTTCATACATCATTATAATACTCAATCATCTAATTATACACAATATTATAGAGCACTAAGAGTTGACACTCATGACCTTTAGAGAATAAAATTCTACCTTGCTGTACTTGACATTCCAAGTTGGAAAAGAAATTGACTTGGAATTATCTTCCTCTATCTCATCCCTGTAAAAATTATAAACCATAATAGGGTGAGTGTAAAATACTTAGTGAGCATGTATATATCATTAAACAGGTAGTATAAACATGTAAAAACAAAAGTGGTCAATGGTAATTAAGTGTCAATAAATATAATGAAGAATATCAATATATTCAATTTACATGTCAAGGTTAATTAATTTGCACACCAAATGTCTTTGGAAGTTTGGGACAGGTAACAATCAAATCGATGATAGAATAAGCATTAGTGATAAGCAATAAGATATAAGCTTGGAGTCAGTGAACAGGTAAACAGTACTCGTATCATATAGATAAGACAGATAAAGGGCCATGAAACACGTAGACTATATGTAATCACACAGTCAATCTCATATCAATATCAATAAGCATAAGACTGAACAAATCTTATGGCTAGGACCAATAACCCTTCCCAGCTAGGGCATCAGTAAACAATGTGTACATTGCCATTGGTATGTACCCACTACTTTGTCAGAGTGATATCTCTGTCAAATCCACATGTAATAGGCCAATGGAATCAATAACAATATCAAGTATTCATTAGAAACATTTCGGTACAATGGCTTTCAATCGATATATATAGGCTTACTTGTTAAGCAATATCAATACATTTTATTAATCATGTATCGATTTCTTTTCTTGATACAAGGATAGCAATTAACAATAAATATCATGGTATACAATTAAACATTTGGTGTGCATATTTTTAGAAGCAATTCGAGTACATAGTCAATCAAGTACAATAGGCATTTCAATATCCATAACAATCAATGGATTTGGTGATTTCAATTATAAGAATGATCAAAGGATGATCAACAATAGCAATGTGGCACTTAACCAAGAAAGAATCATGTTCATTGAGTTAACAAATCAAAACATGAGTATGTATAATGATATATACATTACTCACTTTAGCTTATAACTTGTACATTTCCTTTTTCTTTTATCCTTGATTTTTTGCCTTATCTCTGATGGTATCCATCACATCTGTTATTCATTCTTAACTATACATATCCAATTAATTTCCATTTAGATACTATTTAACATAAACTTACATTACTTGTATTGATATTAAAGAAAATTCCTCAAATTTCCAAGTTACTACGGTTTTTTTGTGCAAAATTCTTTACTAGCAGCCTGTGTTCCATTACTTATATCTCTCTATACAATTATCCAATTGATTTAATTCTTATTCCTAATTAAACTTAACATATAAGGTTCTAACATATTCAAATTTCACATTAAAATCATTACTACACAATTTACGGTGTTAATTGAAACTTAAACTTATAACCAGTCCTGCTACCCTGCATTCTGCCTACAAATCTTATTCTGGCAGATACTGTTCTTTTGATAAATACTCAATAAATACTTAACCAATTAATGTAATTCCTTTTTCATATTGAAAATATACACATAAAATTATAACATATCCAAATTTTAGAATTTTTGGATTACTGTACAATTATTAGTGAATTTCCAAAATTAAATTACTGCCCTGAAACTATTATCCAGACATACCCTGTTTCCATAGCTATAATTGATTCTATACTAATCCAATTATAAAACCATTTTAAAAAAAATTATATAATATATAAATGAACATTTTTTATTTTTAACATTTTCTCTAATTCAAAATTTAAGATCCTCAAATTAATAGAATTCTGTAACCTATGTTCTGTTAAATAGTTATTCTGGGCAATCTAAACTTATGATATAATATCTCATAAACCACAATTCCAATTGCAAAACTATTTTATAATATTATATATAAGACATAAATTAACACTTTTTATGTTTAATACATCTTCTAATTCTGTCTCTATCAGTCTGTACAAATAAAATACAGTAGCATTTTCTAGAAAACCTAATTCCAGATCAGTCACAGTTTTTATCCAATAACTCTTTCCTCACTTCTAATTTTCCAAATTAATTTTATGAAAATCTAATTAATATATTTTTCTACAACTTTCATGTTTTAACCATCTTCAAATTCATTCATTGAAATTTCAGAATATCAACCATAAATTATTGCCTTAAAACAGAATTCAGAAACTATATAAACCCTAACTCATTCTTTACATTTTTAGCTTAATTACCTCAATTATTTGCTAAATCATGACTTGGAACTCTTACATACAATCAAATAAGTTAGGATGGTTTACTTTGAATTACATACTTGGATTGCCCTCTCTTTTCTTCATCAAATTGCTTGAATATAAGTTTTCTTCCATCTTTCTTCATCACTCTTCTTCCTTCTTCATTTTCCTAGCTATTTTTGGTTGATTGTTTGGAAAAATTGGAAGACTTATTTCTTTGGTAGTTCCCCCCCCCTCCCTCAATGGTTCGGCCACTTCTTTGCTAATAGCTATTTTTTTCTTCTCTTTTTCCCATACACCAAAAGCCAATTTAAAAGAATAAAAGAAATGGAAAATTCTAGATTTTTGGTCAAATGTCAAATTCTTTTTGGATGGATATTAAAATCTACAACAAAAGCTCTTCTTTATTTAATGTATGTCCGTCCATCACTTATCCACTTCTAGAAAATTTGTTTTAATTCAATCTATGGGTCCCGCATCTTTCAATTATTGCACTTTTGCCCATAGTTTTCCTTATTTGCACTTTTAATCCCAAAACTTTCTGTAATTTATTTTGTCAATTCTGTTTAGATTTAGCCTCAAGTGTGGGAAGTGAAATACCTTATTTTAAGTTGTTCTATCCTTTAAAAATAGTTTTGGGTCATTTATGAATCCCATACAGTGGATTTCCAAAATTGCCCCCAAAGTTGCCTTTAATATAATTTTGCCATTACTCTTATTTTCAGTGTTCTAAAATATTTTTCAACTCTTTATTTTGACCATAATTTCACATAAAATTAACTAACTTGATCCTCCTAAGTCTGGGTCAGAAATTCTTAAATTTGCCGGACTATTATTTTCCCGGCAGTGTTCTCGACACCGATGATTTCCAGAAAAATATTTCATTTGCTTTCTAACTGTGTCTCTAAAATTCTTTCCAATCATTTCAATGCTTTTAAATCATAAACTGAGAATTAAATCATGCATTCAAGATGGTATTTCCTAGGGTATTACAGCTAAAGTCGCCTCCTCCGTGAGAAATCATCCCAAAATGCGCATTCCCGATTCCATTACCGGACTCGGGAGCTCGGGCGAGGCCTCACAGCTGGCACCACCCATCTTTTACACATATGCACCTTCATTTCTGCATATGAAAGAGCTATAGTGGATGCAAGGTTAGCTAGTGCATCAGCCTACTTATTTTCCTTTTGTGGTACATGCTCCAAAGAAATGGAATCAAACCATTCTATCAACCTTATAGCATATATAAAGTAAGGGATCAACTCGGGCTTCCTCATATCATAAAATGAAAGAAGTTGGTAGATTATCAATATTGAATCTCCAAAAACTTGTACGTGAGTCATGTTCATTTCCATTGCCATCTCAAGTCCTAAAATCAAAGCTTGATATTCATTTACGTTGTTCGAGTAGACTTGAGTCAAGTTGAATGCATAAGGCAAGACTTCACCTTTAGGAGAGACAAACACTACCCCAACACCTTCTACATCATGCCGAACAGCTCTGTCAAAGAACATCTTCCAAGGTTGTGGGCTTTCAATGAAGAATACATCTTCATCATGAAGATCTTCTGAAAATTCCCAATCATTTGGCATAGGATGATCTGCAAGGAAGTCTACGAGTACTTATCCATTCATGGACTTTTGCGAAATATAGTTAATATCAAATTCTTGAAGCATAAGAGCCCACTTTGCTAACCTACTAGATAGAATAGGCCTTGACATAATGTATTTGATAGGATCAGCTGCCTTTGAGATTAAGCGAACAGGTTAAGCTTGCAGATAATGTCTCAACTTCTTTATTGCAAACATTAATGCCAAACACATCTTTTCAATTAGAGAATAGTTTACCTCAGCTCCATTCAAGGTTATACTAAGGTAGTAAAGAGCATTCTCTTTTCCTTTATCATTCTCCTAAGCTAGCAATACTCCTAAAGAGTGATCTTGAGTAGATGTGTAAAGAATGAGAGGGTTTCTAGGAACTGGTGCTTGCAGGATTGGAGGACTTAACAAGTATTTCTTTATTCTTTTGAAAGCATTGCTATATGTTTCATCCCATTCAAATGGAGTATCCTTCTTCATTAATCTACTGAATGGTTGACATCGACTAGCTAAGTTTGATATAAATTGTCGAATGTATGCTAACTTTCCTTGCAAGCTTTTAAGCTCATGGATGTTTCGTGGCTCTGGCCTTTTCATGATCACCTCAATCTTAGATTGATCAACTTCAATTCTCTTATGTCGAACAAGGAATCCAAGGAACTTCCTAGCAAAAATGCCAAAAACACATTTTAAGTTGATACTTCTGCAATCTTTCAAACACTTGCCTCAAATCCTGCAGATGATATTCCTTTTTCTTGTGCTTCAACACCAAGTCATCAACGTAACATTCCACATTTTTATGCAATATGTCCTCAAATATTTTTTGCATTACCCATTGATAAGTGGCACCTACATTCTTTAGACCAAATGGCATAACTTTGTAACGAAATATACCTTTTGTTGTACGGAATGCTGTTAATTCTTGATCCTATGGTGCCATTTGAATTTGGTTGTAGCCATTTGCACCATCTAAGAATGATTGTATTTCATGACCAGTTGTTGTATCTATCATAATTTCAGGAATTGGAAGTGGGAAATCATCCTTTGGACATGCATTGTTAACATCTCTAAAATCCACACAAACTCAAATTTGGCCATTTTTCTTTCTTACAGGTACAATGTTGGAAATCCAAGTAGGATACTTGACTTCTCGAATAAAACTTACTTCGATTAGCTTATTGACTTCATTCTCAATTTGTAGGATCATCTTAGGACGAAATCATTGTGGAGCTTGCTTTACCAGCCTCACTCCCTTTTTAATGGCAATATGATGAACAACCACCTTCAGATCAAGTCCAGGCATTTCATCATATATTCATGTAAAAACATCTTGAAATTCAAAAAGAATATCGATGAGTACCTTATCTTCTTCCACAGGAAAATTTGCATTTATAAATAATGGACGAGGATTTTCTAGAGTGCCTAAGTTGATTTCTTTAAGCTCATCAATTGTAGCTTTGTTCCCTTCTTCAAAAGTAGGAGGAGCTTCTTATACAGTTTCATCAACAGGTGAATCATTCTCATAAAATTCCTTAATAGTGACATGATTACAAGTTGCATCTTCAACATCTTCCATTACTTCTTGTGTAGACTGCCTTGTAATTACTACATTTTATTGCTTAGCTTTCAACACTTGACTAGTAGTAACTACCCACTTAATACACCTCCTCATACGTGAAGGGAACGTATTATAAATCTCTTTAGAGCCATCCATAAATGTCACGACCCAACCTGGAAGCCGCGACGGTCCTAAGGTACAGGTATTGCCTAAGCTATCAGTACCACGAAGAACCCAATTATTTATATGATATGGCAAGCAATTCATATAATCAACTCAAATATAGCTTAATATTTCTACTGAAATTTCGACAGTATCTCCTCTAATATGAGACTATACCTCACTGTAGAAAAATACAAATAACACTCCCAATATCAATTTATTATTAACTTCCATCTCAACCTCCAATATCAACTCAACACACACATATATATATATCAAACTATATACATCTATAGCATAGTTTATATGTATAACTGAAAGAAATATAACCACACACATATATGTCCCTATTTAAGTTACAGTACCATGGAATCTCTAATAATATATAAATATTTACATATACTGATTAAGACTCGAGTATTATATGAAACAAGTGGCAAAATTCCAAGGCGATAATAGATAGTGCCAATGGAATTCAAGTCTCACTGCGGCCTAATCAAGTCTTCTTCTGTAGGAGCAATGTTCCTAGCATACTTACTCAACCTTCTAAACTCTCTGGCACATTCTAAAACAGATAGGTTCCCCTATCGCAACTGCTCAAATTTCACAATGTTACTCTCTCGTAAACCTTCTGTCAAAAACTCATCCATCATTCTCTGTTTAAACTCTCCTCAAGTCATAGGATCATCACTGTGAATGTTATCATCAATATTCTCCCTAAACCAAGTAGCAGCATCTACCTCCAGTAATAATCCCACCAACTCTATAGTCCTGGTATCAGAACAAGGTAGCGTTCGAACCATCCTATCAACCCTATCAATAAAATCACTGGGGTCAGTACCATATTCCCTTGCAAAGGTAGGTAGTCACAGTCTCATGAACTCCCCAATAGTTACACCACCCTTTGGGATAATTTTGCGTGCTCTGTCTCCCTGTAATACTGTTGGTTCCCTCCGGGGTGCTAATGGCAACTCAGGCTGTACCACTGGCTATACTGGAGGTGGAGGTAGTTACTGTACTGCTGCAGGCTGTGCTGCCAAGTGAGTCCGGATAGTCTGTAAAATTTTCTGTCTCATCTCCTGCATCTCCTGTCTCCAGGGTGCATCACCCATCAGATCAGACTCAGTATGTCTCCGTGACTGGGGTGGTTCAAATGAGTCCTCCATATAACAGATTTATTAGAAGCAACCTCTGTTTCCTCACTAGATCCATGGAACTCACCCTCATCAATAGGTCTAGCATGCCTATTTGCCCTCTCTGACATCTTAGCACACTGTTACAAATTAAAATAAAACAATCCAGCATGTAAAAGAATGTTTATATCATAGGTACGCAGAATTTCAAACAATGAAGAAGACTGTTACTTTGACGATATAAGAAATTTCTAGATTCCATGGTACTTCTATTGCTACTAATATGCAAACACTATAGATTATACTGAACCTTTAGCTTTGATATCACCTTTGTCACGACCTAACCTGGGAGTCGCGACAGTCCTAGGGTACAGGTATTGCCTAAGCTACTAGTACCACGAAGAACCCAATTATCTATATGATATGGCAAGTAATTCATATAATCAACTCAAATATAGCTTAATATTTCTACTGAAATTTCGACAGCATCTGCTCTAATATGAGACTATACCTTATTGTAGAAAATACAAATAACACTCCCAATATCAATTTATTATCAACTTCCATCTCAACCTCCAATATCAACTCAACACACACACACACACACACACACACACACACACACACACACACACACACACACACACACACACACACACACACACACACACACACACACACACACACATATATATCAAACTATATACATCCATAGCATAGTTTATATGTATAACTAAAAGAAATATAACCACACACATATATGTCCCTATTTAAGTTACAGTACCATGAAATCTCTAATAATATATAAATATTTACATATGCTGATTAAGACTCAAGTATTACATGATACAAGTAGCAAAATTCCAAGGTGAGGATAGATAGTGACAATGGAATTCGAGTCTCACTGCGGCCTTGAAAAACAATGACAACTAAGGGGGTAAGTATATAAATACTCAGTGAATCTATATATATAAAAATGCAGTAAATGTTCATAATACCATGATCGCTCACAAATGACCTGTAGAATAATATAAGATGACAAAATAAAAGGGTGAAATAGGTTTCCATATAAATATCTAGTGTATGATTCAACTCTCATATGATATGATAGGATTAGGTCCAATGAAAAGTGCAATCGCACTGTAATAGCACAATCGTGAATAATACAATGTACGTAAGGGAGATCACTTCTTACTGCTAGAGAATATGACACCCCTCCCTAGCAAGGGTCCAATGAATACCAGTGTGCACACGGTTGATGGAATTACCCGCTACACCATCGAGGTAGCCCTGTTATAATACCATATGGGTGTGTCTCCATTGAACAATAAATATAACATAAATTTAACTCATATAGGGGTGGAACAATCCAATAGACATCCATAATGAATAATAGAACAAGTTTGGGTAAAGTCATAAAAATGTCCGGCGTGGCCCAATTGCACTGCCGCAATTGGCACTCGCCGTTACGGGTCAGTTTTGGGATTTTTGAGAAGTTTCCGGTTAGCTATGCTATCAATGGATTCGAGTGGACCATGAGGTGCGATTTTAAAGCTTAGGGAAAAACTAGAAGATTGGGCCAAGTGGGGGTTCAATTCCAGTCAAAGTTTAGGTCGATTTAAGTCGTTTCGGTGGACTTATTTCGGGGTAAAAATGCACTGTAGGTATTTTAGGATATCAAGTATTGGTTTATCATTCCAAATGACATTTTATAAGATATATGATGCAAATCATGTATGATTATACATATAGACTCACCTTTAATGCAAAATGTTCACTTTATCCCCCAAAGCACGACTCGTAAGCCCTAATTGGCCCGCCGCTCGATACTCCTAGCTGGAGTACCTGACAGTTCACCTATTTCCAAATATAATACTCTGGTAAGACTTGAAAACATTACAAAACATATTATTCACATCAAAAGATATTAAGCATACACAATATACACCATAGACTTCATATTACACAATTAACACTTTTTCCAATCCTTTATGCATCAAACACATTTCTATCACCACATTTGACTTACATTTCATATATTCATCACTATTATGCCATGTTAAGAACTTATATACACTTAGTTCAACATTTCATATCAAACATACACCTAATTCCAAGTTTATCTTCCAAGTACTTATATCCAACACCATTTCCATATCTAAACTTATATATTTGCATTACATACACCATTAATCCATATTCAAACCCTTCCTTCCTAATTGCTTCAGCCAAATACATTAAACCTATAAACTTAATATGGTTCGGCCTAGTTAGAATTCATTCCATTTATTCATTTTTTAACACCAATCAATCAAACAACATAAATATACATCAAATGCATAACATTCAAGCTTTTAAACCTATTAAACACCAAAGTTCCATTTCCTTTTTGAACACTACATATTTCGTCCAAACAACAATTTCATTCAAATGAATTTCTTTCCATCAAATAGCTACTAATTCATTACAAACACATCAAATACATCACATTTGAACCAAAACTCCATCAAAATAACACATTTGAATCTTACCTTTTCCAAGTTAGGGTTTCCTTCCAACTTTTGAGTTTTCTTTCAACTTAAACACATATTTGATACTAATTACTATCAAAGAACATTTTAAGATTAAAATTAAACCAAAAGAATGGTAAAATCACTTACTTCTTCAATAGTTCTTTGAAATCTTCAAAGCTTTGATTTATTAACTTGTCTTGATTTTTCTTTGATTCTAAGGTTATAATTGTATTTAGAATGATAGAATTAACTAGTTTGGATCAAAAAAAATAAAAGAAAACAACTTGGAATGACAAAGATCAATGGTGGCCGAAACTTGCTAAGGAAGGAGAGAGAAAAACTTGTATGAAAATGGCTAAGGAAGAAGAAGAGGTGGGAAAAATCCACCTAAATATCAAGTTTGTTATCCTATACATTGATCCTATGGTAAAATTTATGCAACCTAGCTTACTAACCATTCAATTCTTGATCTTTTCATCTAATGGTTTGATTTAGGTTAACTTAAAATGGTTACCATACACTTGCATGCACCATATAAGTCCATATACCTTAGGAAAAGTGTCATAGCCTAACTTTAGACTATGACGGTCCTAGGGTACGGGTAATGCCTAAGCCACCAGTACCTCGAAGAACCCATGCTTAAGCTTTTACATTCATAACTTTACCTGTGATACATTTTAGGTGATAATTTTTTTTTAAAATCATCATATTACCAAACGTGCATGCAGAAAAACTAACAGAGTCTCCTTTGAAACTCTGACTTAAGCTATTCGCAAAACATATAAAAATACACTCCCAATATAACATACATCCCCTTATATTCTCCATTTATCAATTGCAAGTCAAATTGCACTTCAATATTTTCATCCATATCATATAACACATATACATTTCATCTCAAATTCATATATCATATATATATACAATATATATACATATCCATGTCATATAATTTTATCATTTGATCATTTTAACATTTAACTTATGTCAATTCAAACCTCTAAACATAATATACCAAGGAACTCTATACATAGGAGTGACCCCAATACGTACATCTGATCCAAGGCTGGAGATGGAATAGCCAATGGATGACTTCTTACTGTCCTGAAAACATTGAACCATTGAATGGTGAGTATAACTTTATACTCAGTGAGTCATAATATATATATGAGTATGCAATGATATTCATGACAGTCATATTTATCCATTAATGATCTGTAGATAGAAATGCTAATGGTAGCATGAAGAAATACAAAGT
>CANXYC011357975.1:0-13846 GCA_948193065.1 Aleurites moluccanus
TATATATATATATATAACCCTCCTTCCCATTACTTCAAAAATATTTTCTTCACTCTTTCCTTATAGAATTCAAACTTTCAAGCTAAAGAAGAGTTAGGTTGTAGTATGAATAAGTTATTTGGAAGATGATTGTATTGAAAATCAAGAAATTTTAAGGCTAAGTGGAGAAGAGATACAAGCAATCAAGAAAAGGTAATTTGCTAAATTTAGTCGGTAATTTAATTTAAAGAACTTTATAGTTAGAATGGTTGGTGCATTAGATTAATTGAGTTGTAGAAATGATGAAATATGGAAGTTAATGTAGGAAGTTGAATTTGTGTAAATTCAAATTAAGGATTTGAGGGATTTAATTTAATTTATTGATTTTTTACTTCATTTTAATAACTTATAAGTAAATAATAATGAGTGGACTTGATGATTTAAGCTAATTAGAGGAATTTAAAATTTGGATTCAAGTTGAACGAACTTAAATTGGATTAGGGTTTTAGAGATTCTGAAATTTGTTTTAAAACATAAAGTTGTAGCTCATATTACATAGTCTTAAGGAATGAATTTGGAAAAGTATAACCATTTAAGTTGTAGATATATGTCTTAATTATATATCCTGAAAATAATTTTACAAAATTTGAAGTGTGTAAAGAGATATTAACCCCTAAGTTGTACTGACTTGGGGCTAAATTCAAATGACCACCATAAATTGTGTAGAACTTGGATTAATTTAAATTTTGGATATGTTATAACCTGATATGTCTAGTTTAAGTAGAAAAAAGAATCAAAAGAATTAGAAAATTTTAGCTTAAGATATAAATAAAAAAAGCAGGACTGCCAGTAGTTAATACTAAAGAAAATTCTTAGATACAAACCTTAGAATTTGGAGGAAAACTTAAATTGAGTTTAATTATTGAAAATTAGAATAAAATTGATTATTTATTTGATGTTTAATTGATTGTACTACTAAAAGGAAATGGAAAACATGATGAAAATTTTCACACTTGAACTCCAGTGGTGTTACAGTCCTAAGGCAAACGTAGACATAAGGCCACTATAAACCCCTAGGACGTAACATTAACTTGGATCTCATACATATTATTCATATATATAATCATGCTCCTTCATCATACATAGTCATGAATTATACAATCTCCATCATGGTTGACAAATGAACGGATATATATAGAACCCGACGCTTCACGCTCGTAAAAGAAAGATTCACACCCGTAAAGGTCGACCTTTCATGCCCGTGAAAGTGATCTGGTGGAAATTCAAAATTCAGATAGAAATTTTTTATACACCCGTGAAGACTGATTCATGCTCGTGAAGATATGCTTCACGCCCGTGAAAATAGGTTATGAGACATTTATCAAACTTTTATCCAACCTAACTTAACCAAAACTCCACCAAACAAAACTTAACATATAAAACTCTATCTAAGAGTCATCTATAACCAACATGTCACTCTCTAATAGACAATACCAATAGAAAACAAGGTAGAACATAGTAGAGAATCAAAATCTATCATAGTACAGACAAATTTATTCAGAAACAAGCTAAATAGAACACAAAACATAAGCAATACAGGTAGAAAGTATTAAATTCTTCCCTTTTAATAGAAAATCCGTCCTCGAATTTTACAGAAATCTTACTCTTAATCTTGAAAAAATTGAGGATACTTAGTCTGTATACTAATCTCGCTCTCCCAAGTGCATTCTTTTATCGATTGGTTCTTCCATAGATCTTTCACCATCGTTTTATCCTTATTTTGAAGTCTTTTAACCATTCTATCAATAATGGCTACAAGAATCTCTTTATAAGTTAAGTTTGAGTTTAGCTCAAAAGGTTGCGCTTGCAATAATGCGAAAGATCCAGAACATACTTGCGAAGGATTCAGAACATACTTGAGAAGTATAGATATTTGAAACACCGGATGAACACTATCCAAGTCTGGTGGAAGTGCCAACCGATATGAAACATCTCCAACATTGTCTAGAATCTCAAAAGGTCTAATATATCTCAGAGATAACTTGCCTTTCTTTCCAAATCTCATAGCTCCTTTCATTGGCAATATCTTTAAAAGGACCTTATCACCAACAAAAAAATGAAGATCCTTTCTCTTAGGGTCAGCATAGACTAAAAGCAGTTTTCAATCATTCTTGAACCAAAGGTACTTTCTTGGATGTATATAGGATCAAATTAGAACCTTAAATGAACTTTGCCCTTATCTTATACCAACAAATAGAGGATTTACACTTCCTTCTATACAAAGCCTCATACGGTATCATCTGGATTATAGAGTGATAACTATTGTTGTAAGCAAATTTGATCAACTGTAGGTGTTTATCCCAAATTCCTTCAAAATCTAAAATGCATATCCTCAGCATGTCCTCTAGAGTTTGGATGGTCCTCTCTGATTGTCCATCGGTCTGCGGATGAAAAGCTGTACTGAAATTCAGTCAAGTACCCAATTACTCATGTAGTTTCTGTCAAAATCTTGAGGTAAACTAAGTACCTCTATCAGAAATTATCGATACTAGAATACCATGCAACTCACAATCTCATCAATATATAACTGAACATATTGAGAAGCTGAATAAATAGTCTTTATCGGCAGAAAATGAGCTAACTTAGTCAACCTATCCAAAATCACCTAAATAGAGTAATGTCCATTGGAAGTCCTTGACAAACCTACCACAAAATCCATAGTTATTCTTTCATATTTCCATTTTGGCAAAGATAACTACTGAAATAACCCGGATGGTTTTTGGTACTCAAACTTAACCTACTGACAAGTCAAGCACTTTGCCACATACTCCGCTATGTCTCTTTTCATGCCATACCGCCAATATGATTCTTTAACATTATGATACATCTTGGTGGCACTTGGATGCACACTGTAATTGGCATAATGTGCTTCCCTCAACACTTGCTCAATCAGATCATCCACTACAGGAACACATAATCGTGTATCATATCTCAATACACCATCCCTAATGATGAATCTCAGAGCTTTCCTTGATTCCACTTCGTTCTTCAACTTAACCAAGTGAGAATCTCTATTTTGAGCTTCCTTAATTTAATCAACCAATAATGGTTTAACTCGGAAATGAGCTAACAATACTCCATCATTAGACAAGCCAAATTGAATTCATAAATCATGCAAACTATGAAATTCTTTAATCATCTGTCGCCTACTCATTTGAATGTGAGCCAAACTCCACAGTGATTTTCGACTCAAGGCATCAGCTAATACATTAGCCTTACCAGGATGATACAAAATCTCACAATCATAATCCTTAAGCAACTCTATCCATTTCCTTTGACTAAGGTTCAAATCTTTCTGCTGAAAGATATAATTCAAGCTCTTGTGATTCGTATAGATCTCACACTTCTCAACATACATGTAGTGCCTCCAAATCTTTAAAGCAAATAGTACTGCCGCCATCTCCAAATCATGGGTCTAGTAATTCAACTCATGTTTCCTCAATTGATGAGAAGCATAAGTCATTACCTTACTATTCCACATCAAAACATAACCGAGTCCTACTCTCAAAGCGTCATAATAAACCACAAAATCACCTTCACCAGAAGGTAGTGCCAGAATCAGAGCAGTAGTCAAATAAGTCTTTAACTTATGAAAATTGTCCTTACAAACATCGGACCACTGAAACTTCACGTGCTTATGAGTCAGCTTACTTAAAGGAGCAACTATCTTAGAGAAATCCTGAACAAATCTCCGATAATAGCTTGCTAGACCCAGGAAACTCCTAACTTTTATCACATTGGTGGGTTTATGCCAATCCAAAATCGCATCAACTTTCTTTGAATCTATAGAAAATCCCTTCTTTATTAATCACATGTCCTAGAAAGCAAATTCTATCAAGCCAGAACTCACACTTAGAAAACTTAACATAAAGTTGATGTTTTCTTAAAGTGTGTAAAACCATGCGTAGATGTTCTTCATGTTCTTTCTTACTCTTGGAATACACCAAAATGTCATCAATGAACACAATCACAAACCTATCTAAGAATGGTTTGAAGACTCTATTCATCAAATCTATAAAAGCAGTTGGTTCATTCGTCAACCCAAATGGTAGTACTATAAATTTGTAGTGACCATACCTGGTTCTAAAAACAGTCTTAAGCATATCCTCCCTCTTGATCATCAACTGAAGATAACCTGATCTCAAGTCAATCTTAGAGAAATGACTCGCTCCTTGTAACTGGTCAAACAAGTCATCAATCCTAGGAAGCGAATACTTATTTTGAATAGTGACTTTATTGAGTTGCCGGTAATTGACACATAATCTCATAGATCCGTCCTTCTTCTTGATAAACAACACCAAAGCACCCCAAGGTGAACTAATAGGCCTTATGAACCCTGTATCCAATAAGTATTGTAGTCGTAACTTCAATTCCTTTATTTTAATAGGGGCTATGCGATACAGAGGTATCGATATCGGATTAGTACCTGAGAGTACTTCAATGTTGAAATCAATCTCTCTATTTAGTGGTAAACCATACAATTATTTTGGAAATACATCCACAAACTTGTGAATAATAGGAATCTGATCAATGCTCTTCACTTCCATTTCCGTGTCTCGGACATACGTCAAATACTTTTCTTTAACAATCTCCTCGCTCCGATGGTGGATACCATCTTATAAGGAACCTCAATCCTTTCCCATTGGAATTCAAACTCTTCACTCGAAGGTGGCTTGAACACAATCTTTTTCCTATTACAATCAATGATAGTAAAATAATTGGATAACCAATCTATGCCCAAGATCACATCAAACTCCAACACTGGCAGTTCAACTAAATCTACCTCCAAACTCTGGCCATTAAGGATCACTAAACAAGAAGGATAAATCTCATTCACCTTTATCTCCTTCTCTAAAGGAGTCCACACAACCAATGCAGAATCCACAAGTTTATATTCCATACACAATTTCTTTGCATAACATGAAGAAACAAAGGAATGTGTGGCACTATAATCAAATAGAACTCATGCATTCAAAGCTTGAATAGGAATAATACCTGTCACAACTGTATTTGAGGCCTGAGCCTCTTGTTGAGTCAAAGCAAAAACTCTACCCCTGCCTCTGCCAGTCGGCCTTGGAGCCTATCCCACTGTCTGATTAGAACCCTTACCAATATCTTGGCCTTGAGCCAAACCTCCTCTACCAAACTGAATACCACCTCCTCCCCTATCCATCTGAACTGTGGATTGGGAAGCCTTAGGCCTATCTGAGTGTAATGCCTAGGGACATTCTTTAATAAAGTGGTCAGACTGACCACATTTGAAACAAACACTGTCTCCCTATAACATTGTCCAAAATATTTCTTTCCATAAGTAAAGCAAAGAGGAACTTAACCTTTGGGAGATGCCAAACTACTAGAACCATAACTTATTTGTGTAGTATATCTGGAAGTACTCTGTCTCTGCTGAGATCGACCTGACTAACCTTCAGAACCAACCAGTGTAGTATGAAGAGAAACACCCATACTTTTCACTTCATTCTCATCTCTACTTGACTTAGATGAACCTTATATCTTTACCTTCTTCTTCTGTTCCCTAGCAAATCTTGCTTCTATTTCTCTATTCTTAATAACCCTTGCCTTATCCACCAGCATGGAAAAGAAATCAAACTCCTATCTGAATCAATGAATATGTGCCGCCTCATCAAGCATTAAAGCATGAATAAACTTACTCAAATTACTAAACCCCTTAGCATATTCATATATAGACATATCAGAAGTCTGTATAAGGTTTTTCAAAGTCCTAGGCTCTATAGCCTCTCTATCTAATTTCGAAAGAAACTCCTTCATCACAAGCTCCCTGAAACAAGCTCAAGTGATCCCTCTATTACTAAGAAGTAAACTAGAAATACTCCTTTTAAACCAGTCACGGGCGTCACCTTTCATAAGGTGACCCGCAAACTCCATAGTCGTCTTATGGGCCTTATCTTTCACTTTTTCCAAAAATTCAGTAGGGTCTACCTTACCTTTATACTCTACTGGCTTGAGCTTCAGAAATTTCTCAAAAGATACTTCCTCAACTTGCAGAACCAAAGGTGGCTGAGGAGGAACAATCAGAGGAGCTACCAAAGTTATAAGTGTTGGCGGAGTTAGAGCCACCTATATCAGAAGAGCTTGTTTCTTCTGTTGGGCAATATGCTCAGGTATCACCTCATAATTACACTCAAACCGCTCAAATCTTTGAGCCATATCCAATGGAGGTGCTAGAGGAACCTCATTATCCCCCATTCGGCCAACAGAATTGGCCTCAGAAGAAACATCTCTCCTAAGACAACTATGTCCTCTGCCTCTACCACAACTACGTCTAAGAGGCATATCAGAATTGATAATATAACAAATAATTCAGAATCATATCAGATAAAAATGCAGATTCATAATAGAGGATAGCAGAACATTGACAAGAAAAAATTCCTATACTCCATAATTTCCCTAATCAGACACTCATTGCCACAGATCAACTATACCTTCAAACCTAAGCTCTGATACTACCTTTGTCACATCCCAAAACCAAAGATGCGATGGTCCTAGGGCATGGGTAGGCTTAAGGAAACCAAAAACTTGTAGAACACACCAACTTAACCTGTGCCAATAACAAAATAATATCTATAGCCATCCACAAATCCAAATCATAAACATGATCAACATGTAATATAACCATCCAAAATATAATCAACTCGTTCACTATGGATCAAAGGCAAATAAGGTCCTTTATCTAAAATGAACAAGTGATAACCCAAAAGAATATTACAACTATTACTATTATGGATCTCTAAGAGCTCTAAGAGGATTACATCTCAAAATAATAATAAAATATCCAAAATAATCAGAGTATATACTTTCAGTTAGCTTATTGGAGAAAGAAATCAAAAAGCTCTATCTTCAGTCTTTAATCATTAACTCTAGCGCTTGAAAACCATAACAGAAGGAGGGTAAGCCTTCAACTTAATGAATTATGCATATGCCATACCTGAGGTTTAGAATCAGATCAGAGGTTTAGAGTGCTATCTTTATCTATATATATAACAAACAAAGTTCATATTATAGATATCAAAATATATATATAATCAAAAGTGATATATATATTAGAATTAGAATCAGATATCAGAGCACAAAGGTCAAAAATCAGAGATCAGAAATGCATACAAGAAATGACATATCACAGGTGCATAATAGGGTAAGCAATATATATGTCAAAATAATAGAGAAATAGAACAAGAGTCTAACAACATCCATGAATAGAATAAGAGTACTACAATATCTATACAAAGTACATGTGCTTGAGCTAACATACGCCTAGAGAAACTTTGTCCCCTCTAGGAAGGACCTTGATATTTTGACTCTATCAGTTGAGTCATTGGTATACACAGTCCTATGATTTATCTCCCATAGGGAAGGCGTTTTGATAATAACATCTACTCAATTCAGAATTCAATTATTTGTAACAAAGGTTCTTATCAATCAATGAACATTTCAGAATAATTGGTTTATATTATAATAATGAGTTGGTTCAAAAGAAATGAGTAGCAATATGTCACGTCCCACTTTTAGAACTCGACGGTCCTAGGGTACGAGTAGATCTAAGATTACCGAAAATCCATAAAACCTGCTAATAATCCAGTTATCAATCAATCATTCTTAACTCATTCATTAATATTTAAATTCCATTTATTACTTGTTAATTTTACAGAAATTTCGATAGAGTCTCCTTTGTATTTTTAATGTTATTCCTGACCCAAAACCGAGTCTTTCAAAATTTACATAGCCTGCACAAAAATTATATTTATACTCCCAATAATTTTTCATCCTTATACCCTCAACTTCATAATTAAGTAAACATTCATGGTACTTCCAAGTACATATAATTTTTTTTTGTCATGTTACATTTTAACCATTTATTATTTTAGTATCATTATCTTTGTCATTAATTTAATCATTATTAGCTATTAAGTATTCGCATACTATGATTAATATCCATCACATCGGCTATCATTAAAAAAATATTCATATAGTATATTTTACATCATTAATCTATCTATATACAATACCATTGAGCTCTAGAGATTTATACATAAGACTTTTTAATATTTATCACTATCTTGAAGCACTAGATTTTCCAAGTCAAAGAAAAAATGACTTGGATATAGACATTTCAATTTTACACCTGTAAAATGATAAATAACTATAGAATGAGTATACAAATACTCAGTGAGTTAATATACATCATTAAACATCAAAGCTAAGGTGGTAAATAATATATAAAATGTACAATAAGAATTTAGGTAATGTTAATTATGAGAGAATAAATAAAGGTTATCAAGTTGCATATCAAAGCTTGTGATCTACACACCAAATGCCCTTGGGTGTATGGAACAAATAACAGTGATAACAATGGTAAATAACATTGGGTATGGAAATGAATATTAAGGGTAAGCAATATAAGATAAGGGTGTCATAAGCATCACACGTAAAAATATGTAGAAAAGACAAATAATGGGCCATGAACATGTATAACTCATATCAATCTCATATCATATACATAAGGCTAATCAGGCCTTATGGCTAGGACAACTAATCCTTTCTAGCTAGGGTTCCATGTAAGTCAATGTACACATTGCCGACAGTATTTACCTGCTATCCCGACGGTGAGGAAGCTCTGTCAAATCTATATGTATAATATGTTATTGGGAATAATAACAATATCAAGTACTCATGTGGAAATATAAAGGTGCAAGGATCATTCAATGGCTATATATATATGGCTTATTATCAAAAGAATCAATACATATCAGTAAACATGTCTATATCTTTCGATAAGCATATAATTAGTTTCAATGTTTGGTACAAAGGTAGATAATCAATTGCATTCATTGTGGCATTTGAATAAACATTTGGTGTGCATAACTTTTAGGGAATCAAGATACACATTCAATCATGTTTTATATCACAAATTAGGTTCTCAAGGTAGGTATTACAATAAACATTACAAATTCAATAATAGTCCAATAGCAATGAATCAATGTAAACATGGCTCATCAAAAATTATAGCAAGAATCATTTGTTCATCAAGGAATAAAGTTCATATAGATTCAATGGATCATGGTATGGCAAAGAATATGCTTAAATATGTATAGTTGACTTACCTTAACTTATGACTTATACATTTCCAATTCCTATCTTCTTGTTCCATAGCCTTAATACTTATAGTAGTCATCATGTCTTTTATTCTTCCTTGACTCTATATATCCAATTAATATCAATTTAGATACTAATTAACATAAAATTACATTAATTATACATGTATTAAAGAAATTCCTAAAAATTCTCCAATTTATAAATTCTGCCTATATGGAAATCCTCACTGGCAGACTGTATTTCGTTTACCATAACTCTTTCTATACTTATCCAATTGTTTCACTTCTTATTCCTAATTAAACTTAATATATAAGGTTATAACATATCCAAAATTCACATTAAACCCATTACTATACAATTTATGGTGTCAATTTAAACTTAATTTTATAATCATCCCTGCTGCCCTGGATTCTGCCTGCAATCCTATTCTGGCAGTCTGTACTATTTTATCTACATCTCAATCTATACTTAAGCAACTGTCATGACCCACTTTTGGGCTATGACTGTCCTAGGGTACGGGTAGATCTAAGGTCACCGAAAACCCGTAGAACCCATGAACAATTCAGTTATCAATCATTCAATCAATCTTAACTCTTTCATCAATGCTTAAATCCCATTTATTACTTATAAATTTTACAAAAATTTTGCCAGAGTTTCCTTTGTAATTTTAATGCTATTCTAGATCCAAAATCGGATTTTTCAAAAATTATAAGTCTGCACAAAAAAAATATTTTTGCACTCCTAATAATTTGTCTTTCTTATACCCTCAACTTCACAGTTTCCAGACATACATAGCACTTCTAAATCTCTTTTAAAACATGTGAATTTCAGTTTAGTTTTTTTTTTCGTATAACTGTAATTATCATTGCACTATCATTATAATTAAGCATTACACATTATAGTCATTCATTACTATACTTTAATAGCAAATCACATTACATTTTAACGTCACTTAAATATCAATTACTTCACTGTTTATATATCACTATAGTACTTAATCATCTAATTATACGCAGTGCCATGAAGCTCTATGAATTGATACTTATGACCTTTAGAAAATAAAATTCTACCTCGAAATACTTGACATTCCAAGTCATAAAAGAAACTGACTTGGAATCAGCCTTTTCTATCTCATTCCTGTAAAAATTATAAACCACAATAAGGTGAGTATAAAAATACTTATACATCATTAAACATGAGATATAAGCATATGATAATAAAAGATATCAATGGTAGTCAAGTATCAATAAATACAATGAATGGATATTAGTATATCAAATTTACATGTCAAGGTTAATTAATTTGCACACCAAATATCTTTGGAAGTTTGGAACAGGTAACAATTAAATCGATGATAAACAATAATTGATGAAAGAATGGTCAGCAATGGTAAGTAGTAAGATATAAGATTGGAATCAATGAACAGGTAAACAATACTCGTATCATGTAGATAAAACATATAAAGGGCCATGAAACTCGTATCACATGTATCAATCACATATCAATATATATAAGACTGATAAGGTTTTATGGCTAGGACAGTTAACCCTTCCCAGCTAGGGTATCATGTATAGTCAATGTGCACATTATCACATTATCGATAGTATATACCCACTACCCTGTCGGGAGGCAGCTCTGTCAAATCTCATGTAAATAGGCCAATGGAAATCAATAACGATATCCAATATTCATTGGGAACATTACGGTACAATGTCTTTCGATCGATACACATGGGTTTACTTGTCAATCAGTATCAATACAGTTCATTAATCATGTATCAGTTTCTTTTCTTGATACAAAGATAGCAATTAACAATAAATATCATGAAATATGGCTAAACATTTGGTGTGCATACTTTTGAAAACATTTGGGTACATGATCAATTAAGAACAATAGACATTTCAATATCAATAACAATTAACAAATATGGATGATTTCAATATAATGATCAACAATAGCAAAGTGACATTTTAATCAAGAAGGAAACATGTTCATCGAGTCAACAATTCAAGGCATGAATATGATTATACATTACTTACCTTAGCTTATGACTTGAACATTTTCCTTTTCCTTTATCCTTGATTTTTGCCTTATCTCTTATGGTACCCATCATGTCTCTTATTCATTCTTGACTCTACATATCCAATTAATTTCCATTTAGATACTATTTAGCATAAAATTAAATTACTTATACTTATATTAAAGAAAATTCCTCAAATTTCCAAGTTTTAGGTTTTGCCTATAAAGAACCTTTACTGGCGGCTTATGTTTCATTACTCATATCTCTCTCTACACTTATCCAATTGCTTCAGTTCTTGTTCCTACTTAAATTAGACATATTGAGATTTAATATGTCCAAAATTCACATTAATCCCATCTCTACACAATTTATGGTGTCAATTTAAACTTAAACTTATAACTAGCCCTGCTACCCTACATTCTGCTTGCAATCCTATTCTGACCGTCTGTATTATTTTATCTCATAACTCAATCTATACTTATCCAATTACTGCAATTCTTTTTCCTATTGAAAATGTACATATAAAATTATAACAAATCCAAATTTTGGAATATTTGGATCACTTCGAAATTATTAGTGAATTTTCAAATTTAAACTACTGTCCTAAAATCTCTATCCAAATAGACCATGTTTCCATACCTATAATTAATTTTGTGCTCATTCAATTACAAAACCATTTTACTATCATTTAGATAAAATATAAATGAACATCTTTCTCTAATTTAGACTTTAAGGTCCTCATATTAATAGAACTCAGTATCCTATGTTCTGTTTATTAGTCAATCCAGACATATTACACTCATGACCTAATATCTCATAAACCACAAATTCAATTGAAAAACTCTTTTACAAGATTATAGATAAGATATAAATGAATACTTTTTATGTTTAACACTTATTCTAATTTTGTCTCTATCATTATTTACAATAAAAATACAGTAGCATTTTTCTATAACTCTAATTCCAAATTAGTCACAGTTTTTACTCAATAAATCTTTTCTAACTTCGAATTTTAAAAATTCTTTTTACAGAAATATAATTAACATGTTTATCTACAACTTTAATATTTTGTCCATCCTCAAATTCAGTCATTAAAATTTTGGAATATTAGCCATAAATTATTACCTCAAATTAGATTTCAGAAACTATATAAACACTAGCTCATTCTTTATATTTTTAACTTAATTACCTCAATTATTTGCCAAATCAAACCTTATAACTCTTAAATTAAACTAAAAACTGAAGTTTTGGAAATTAAACTTGAACCATTAAATTCCTTCTCATTTTTTTTTGTTCCACCAAATAGCTTCACATAATCTCCATCAACTTCCTCTCTTCACTTTTCTTCCCGTCATCAATTTTCCTATCTATTTTTGTTGGTTTATTTGGAAGGGTTAAGAAAGCTATTTCTTTGGTTGCTTCCTCCATTAGTGGTTCCGCCAACCTCTTTTGAATAGCTATCTCCATCCTCTTTTTATATACACCAAAAGCCAACTCAAAAGGAAATGTATACAAAAAAAAAAAAAAGAATTCTCTAGAATTTTGCTTATTTGTCACCGTTATAATTAATTGATAAATCAATTAATTATTTTATTCTCTTCACCCATCTTGGCCGCCTTCAAGTGCTCCTTTCTAGAATTGGTAGGTCCCACAACTTTATTTAATTGTACTTTGACCCAAAATTTTTCTTATTTGCATTTTGACCCCAAAAGTTTCTGTATTTTTTTTTTCTGTCTATTCTGTTTAGATTCAACCATCAATGTGAGAAGTGAAATACCTTATTTTAGGTTGTTCTATCATTTAAAAATAATTTCGGGTCAATTCTGAATTCCAAACAGTGGATTTCCATAATAATGCCCAAACTTGCCATATATTACGATTTTGCCATTACTCTTATTTTCAATATTCCAAATATTTTTCAACTCTTTCTTTTCACCATAATTTCATATAAAATTAACTAACTTAATCCCCCTAGATTTGGGTCATAGATTCTTAAATTAGCCAGACTTCTATTTTTCCGGCAGTGTATTTAACACCGTATTTTCCAGGACAATGTCACACCCCGACTCCAGCGGTGTGACGATCCTAGGGTAAGGGTAGGCTTAAGACCACCATAAACCAGTAGAACTCCCGAATCCTGAATCTCATAAACATTCATATCAGATATAATAACATTCTATATCATATCATAATCCATTCGAGCATAAATCATTTCTTCACTATATCATTTCATAATAATATTCTCTTGTTCCTTACTGATCAAAAGACGTATCTCACATCACTAAGGAACAAGATTTCCCAAAAGATAACAATTCATACAACATAATATTATCATCCTCTAACGACTATCTACGGAGCTCTAGAGTATACTCCCATTACATATTGTGCCATAATACCCTTTAACAAAAAAATACATAATCGTATAACAAAAGATTTACAATGAGAGCTTCTTAGAATGAAAAAGTCAAGAAGCTTGATCTTCTCTGCTAGCTCCCTCATGAGCTATACTATCACCTAAAATCCACAGAAGAGGAGTGAGCCTTCAACTCAGTAAGATATGAACATTATATAATAAGAATGAAATATCGAATCAAGGTCAATGAACAATTAATTATACATATAGGCATGAAGGAAGCCATAGGCTTTTACTTGAAAGAA
>CANXYC011358133.1:0-15029 GCA_948193065.1 Aleurites moluccanus
CCTAAAACTAATTCAAATAACATGCATAAATACCAATTACATGCATAAATACATATTAACATCACAATATTAAGAAAACAAAAATCTCTCCCCGAAGATCTCTATATAGGTTTGGTTCAGGCTAGGCTGAGGTGTTACAATATGCCGCCTCGGGAAGGCCTCTTTGCATAATGCCACCTCGCCTAATCCTCTTCGCTAAACTCTGCTCGCCTATCTCCCTCTTCGCATAATGCCTCTTTGCATAATGCCTCTTCACATAATGCCACCTCGCCTTTTTGCCCTTTCGTTTGCTCGCATTGCCGGCTCGCAAATGCCACTTCGCATTTGCCGGCTCGCTAACACCAATCTTTGCTGAGCTGAAACCTTTCTTCAACAACTTACACTTAACCGGCTCGCAAATGAGCTACAAACATCCAAACTTCCTGATTCTTTTTGCCACTTAAAATAGATATGCAGGGGCTCAACATATCCAAAATTCAAATCACAAAGGTAACTACATAGACCATGGTGACTCTCTAAACGTCACCCAAACTTACTTCCCAAAATCTATCCAAATAGACCTGAGAAATTCCACTCTCCACTGAGTTATACTTATCTAAATCTCCTGAAATTTTACAACCAATAACACAACACAAAAGGAACATTTCTT
Organism: Aleurites moluccanus; assembly: GCA_948193065.1. NCBI lineage: Eukaryota > Viridiplantae > Streptophyta > Magnoliopsida > Malpighiales > Euphorbiaceae > Aleurites > Aleurites moluccanus. Next base: position 650 of record CANXYC011358133.1, read on the forward strand.
ATGTTTACACCTTTGGCTCAAACTACCTCAGTCATTCACAGAAAATTCAAACATACATAGATTTCCTGCAGAAACACTAAACCAGACAAGTCCTACTCAAGGAGGCATAACTTCTCACACACACAGAATTTTACCAAACCATTTAATAGAATTGAAGATGAGACATAGATCCACAACTTTTATGTTTTACACTTCACCAAATTATTTCTTTAAGATCATGCAATCAGTCTCACAATATCATGCAACCAGAAATTTACTGCATCTTCTCAAAACATTTATATCTTTAATTAATTTAATTCTTCAAGCATACAATTAATTAAAATGACAAAATTTGCAGATATTACACATACATACCCCATAGAGAAGCTATATTATGAATACCAAAATACTATATTTAAAATAATTACATCGTAACAAAAGACTGTAGGAATCCACAGAGAGTCTGAAATTAGGATTATGCTATCTACTCAGCACCTGAAATGGGTAAACAAAGAAAGGGGTGAGTATATAAGATACTCAGTGAATCTAATATGCATCGCTAATGAATATGGTTTGGATTAACCACAAATGGTAATAGAGGAAACAATGATGTCAATATAAAAAGTTTACAGAATCAATAACAGGTGATGACATAATGGTCAATAGTCATATTAAAAGAATGGTATAGTATGATAAGACAGATAAAGGGCCAGAATAATATGGACTATATGTAAACATACAATCTCCAGTCATATCAGTATCAGTAAGCATAAGACTGATCAGGTCTTATGGTTAGGATCATAACCCTTCCCAGCTAAGGAATCAGTAATCAATATGCACATTGCTGACAGTATGTACCCACTACTCTGTCGGAGCGGTAGCTCTGTCAAGCCATATTAGGGTCAATATAAGAATGAAAAATATTAATAAATACCATTATGCAACAATGGTATCACCAATATCAATAACCACAATATCAATCATTTCAAGTAGCAAATGGATCAAAGGAGTAACAATAAGCAACAGTTAAACAATGGTAATTGGTATGGCAAACCACAAAGGTATGGAACAATGATAGGTTATACATTGGTAAATGGTATGCACAATAGGTAAGTCAATGTCGCTGACAACAATGGTATTCAAATTGGTAAGCCTATGGAGGAAGAAATGATAGGCCAATGACAAAACAACTAGGCATTTCATCAAACACATGGTGGGCACAATTGGGCAAGCCATTAGGTTAGGTTTTAGTGTAAAGTTGACATGCCCAATTTATCCAACAACAAGCTCACATTATCGGAAACACAATAGGCAACAATTATACAATATTAAACAATATTTAAGGAATCAAATTGGCTAAGGAATCATGAAGAAAACAAAGCAAAAATACAAGGGTGAATAGTGAAATTGCATTCGGCCAAAATGAGGGTTTTGCATATGGTTTCCAATCAATATTTCATTGATATAGGCATGTTAAATAATGCATATAAGACTCATCAAATGCTTCAAATTGGCTTGGAAAATTGGTTTCCCACCAAAAGCTTCAAAGAAGGCAAATAAGGCAACTTGTGAAATCTAGATTTTGTACACCAAACCAAACACAAATTCATTATCCATTAGCCTCCAATTAACATATTCTAAGCTTAAATAGCACAAACTAACACTAATTCATCAAATCATATCAAACAACTTCAACCTAGGGTTTGAAATAAGGGAAAACTTGACAAATGCATCAATTAATGCATTTAAACCTAAAACCCATCTAATTCATCATATAAATCATCTAAATAAACCATAAATTTAAACAAATAAATTCCTTACCTAAAATGGATGATGAACTCGAAATTCTCTTTCCAAAATCTCTTAATTTCCTTTGTGATTTCAAGAAAGAAATGGGTTGGAAATGGAATAATTAAGCTTGATTTTAAGTTTTCTTTAGAAATTTTGCTTGGAAATTGAAGTAGAAATGGAGAGGTGGTTTGGCCACTTTGGTGAAGAAGAAGAAGATGAGCAAATTTTTGTCTAAGGCATTCTTATATATTAAGCAAAAATGGCAAATTCTGTTTTGGTCCTTAAACTTTCAAGTAATTATACTTTGACCACAACTTCTTCTGTAATTTATTCTGACAATTCTGTTGAGAATTAGATTTCAAAGTGGGAAATCAAAAGGCTTATTTTTATTTATACTTATTTATAAAAATAGTTTCAGAGTCATTCTGAAACCCAGACAGACCAATTTTCACTATTCCCCTAGAAGTTCAATTTATTTACGGTTTTGCCATTACTTACTTTTTCAGTGTTCCTAAATGTTTTTCTCCCTTTTCTTTTTACCATAATTACACATGCATTTAGATGATCTTTTATCCCCTAGTCAGAATTAGAAATTCAACTATTACCCGGATTGCTATTTTCTCAGCAGTGTTCTTGACACCGACGATTTCTAGAAAAGTATTTCATTTGTTTTCCAACTGTATCTCTAAAATTATTTCCCATCATTTCAATCCCTTTAAACCACATACTGAGAATTAGATCATGCATATAATATATGATTTCCTAGGGCATTATATTTTATCCCCCTTCAAATAAATTCATCATCGAATTTAAATAAAATGCATACCTCAATGCTGGAACAGGAATGAATATCTGTTCTTCATCTCCTACTCGCTCTCCCAAGTGCACTCCTCTATCGACTGGTTCCTCCAAAGCACTTTAACCATAGGAATTTCCTTATTTCGCAACTGTCTGACTTGTCGATCAACTATCTCTACTTGAAGCTTCTCATACGAAAAGTCCTCATTCAGTCCCACATCCTGCATCTCCAATACATGTGACGGGTGCAATACATACTTCCGCAACATAGAAATGAGGAATACCAGAAGTACATGGCTCATATTAGGTGGAAGAGCCAATCTATAGGCCACATTGCCAATCTTTTCCAGAATTTCAAATGGACCTATAAATCTCGGTGACAACTTTTCCTTCTTTCCAAATCTCATAATACCTCTCATCGGTGAGATCTTAAGGAAGACATGATCACCAAGTACAAAATGTATATCCTTCCACTTCAGATCAACATAGCTCTTCTGCCTACTGAAAGCAGTCTTCATCCGATCTCTAATCATTGGCACCTTTTCCATTGTTTCTTTAATCAGCTCTGGACACTCTAACTGCTTCTCTCCTGGTTCCACCCAACACACTGGAGATCTACACTTCCTACCATATAGTGCTTCAAATTGAGCTATACCAATAGAAGAGTGGTGACTCTTGTTGTATGAGAATTCAATCAATGGCAGATATTGATCCCAGTTACCTTTGAAATCCATAACACACAACCAAAGCATATCTTCCAAAGTCTGGATTGTTCTCTCCGACTGTCCATCAATCTGCGGATGGAAAGCAGTACTAAACCATAACTGAGTACCCATAGCCTTTTGAAATTTCTACCAAAACCTTGAAGTGAACTGTGTACCTCTATCTGAGATGATTATCAAAGGAACTCCATGGAGTCGCACAATCTTATCCACATACAACTGTGCGTATTGAGCTGCTGAATAACTGGTTTTCACTTCTAGAAAATGAGCAGATTTTGTCAACCGGTCTACAATAACCCATATGGAGTCATAACCCCTCGTAGTCCTCGGTAAACCAACTATAAAATCTATGGTAACCTACTCCCATTTCCACTCAGGCAACTCAATCTTCTGAAGCAAACCCAATGGCTTCTATTGCTCAAACTTAACCTGCTGACAGGCTAAGCATTTAGATACAAACCGAGCTACATCTCCCTTCATACCCAGCCACCAATACACATCCCTCAAATCATAGTACATCTTAGTAATCCCTGGATGTACACTGTATAAAGAATAATGAGCCTCTCTCATAATTCGATCCCGCAGCCCATCAATTTCAGGTACACTTACTCGTTTCCCATACTTCAGTACATCACCCTCCACTGTGAACTCTGACATCTTGTTATTCTGTACATCTCCCTTAAGCTTCAGTAAATATGGATCCTTATCCTGAGCCACTTTAATATCATCAATCAAAAGTGACTTCATTCGAAATTGGGCTATCAAAGCCTGGTTACGATCCTGGGATTCCAAATCCAACTCCATACCCAAATCAACTAACTCCCCCACCTCACGGCTCAATGGTCTCCTGATAACCGAGATGTGAGCTAAACTACCCACAGACTTCCAACTCAAAGCATTAGCTTTGCCTGGATGATAAAGGATTTCACAATCATAATCTTTAAGTAACTCAACCCATTTAATTCATCATATAAATCATCTAAATAAACCATAAATTTAAACAAATCAATTCCTTACCTAAAATGGATGATGAACCCGAAATTCCCTTTCCAAAATCCCATGATTTCCTTTGTGATTTCATGGAAGAAATGGGTTGGAAATGGAAGAACTGAGCTTGATTTTAAGTTTTCTTTTCAAATTTTGGTTCGAAATTGAAGTAGAAATGGAGGAAGAAATGGAGAGGTGGTTCGGCCACTTTGGTGAAGAAGAAAAAGATGAGAAAATTTTTGTCTAAGGCATTCTTATATATTAAGCAAAAATGGCAAATTACGTTTTGGTCCTTAAACTTTCAAGTAATTATACTTTGACCCCAACTTCTTCTGTAATTTATTCTGACAATTTTATTGAGAATTGGATTTCAAAGTAGGAAATCAAAAGGCTTATTTTTATTTATACTTATTTATAAAAATAGTTTCAGAGTCATTCTGAAACCCAAAGAGACCAATTTTCACTATTCCCCTAGAAGTTCAATTTATTTACGGTTTTGCCATTACTTACTTTTTCAGTGTTCCTAAATGTTTTTCTCCCTTTTCTTTTTACCATAATTACACATGCATTTAGATGATCTTTTACCCCCTAGTCAGAATTAGAAATTCAACTATTACCCGGACTGTTATTTTCTCGTCAGTGTTCCCAACACCGACGATTTCTGGAAAAGTATTTCATTTGTTTTCCAACTGTGTCTCTAAAATTATTTTCCATCATTTCAATGCCTTTAAACCACATACTGAGAATTAGATCATTCATATAATATATGATTTCCTAGGACATTACAGAAATCCAAGCTATATGACCTATGATATGTATATGTATAGAACGCTCTTCCCAATGAGAGTAAATTCATTGGTCCATTATGCACTTTAGGAACCTAGCTAATAGGGTTTTTATCAGTGTTTCACCTAAAGGGGACCATGAGCTCTAGGCATATGCCTGACCAAACATATGTATTGTGATAAGGTAGCAAGGCTACTAATGCGCTTTGTTATGATAAGGTAGTAAGGCTACTGATGCATTCTGACAGTTCTATCGTATGATTTGATAGTGTTATTCGATTGTGAGCACTTATGTTCTTGTAAGTATAGCCTTATGATATTTCCTTATCCATGTTCTTTTGGTTTGACCTTTGCATTGCATATTTATATTTTATTGAGTTGAAGGCTCACTTATTTTCTGTGGATTTCAGGTGATAGTGTAGCTCGAGAGAGAGCTAATATAAAAGACAGAGCTTCTTGATTCATTCTTCCAAGAAGACACTACGTAATTCTTTTGAGATATATACATTATTTTGTATTATGACATTTATATGTATGAGGAGTATACTCTAGAGCTCCGTAGTTAGATGTTGAGGATGATATTATTTTGATGTTTGAATTATTACATTATGGGTTGCCCTTATTCCTTATTGATGTGGGATGTATCTTTTGATAGGTAAGGAACAAGAGGAAATCATATGATGATGAATGGAAATGTATGAATGATGATTACATGATTCATAGAAATAAGTATTTATGATGATAACTATGTATGATATGGATATGTATTGTGTATGAGATCCAAGATATGAGTGTTCTACAGGTCTATGATGGCCTTAAGCCTACCCTTATCCTAGAACCGTCGCACCACAGGAGTTGGGGTGTGATAATTCGTCCCTGTATGCAAGGTCAATATGACAATCTCATTCAAGGAAAATATAACTTTAAATCTAAACATATGATTTAGTATCTTAAATACACATAATTTATGCCAAAAAATGTGATTTGTAATTATATAAGTAAATAATTGAAATAAACAAATTAATAAACTAGAAAAAATTAGGTATATAAAGTAATATGTAAAATTTAATAATTTTACATCAAATTTAGCAATATGAAAATTTGTATAAAATATCGCATACTAGATGTTGATTTTGGCCATTTATGGGATTTTACTATATCAATAATCAATTTGATCAAACAATAAAGGACAATAATCAAATAAGTAAATATAAGGTAGAGCAATTGATCAATTTGACCATTTCAAAGGAACTCATCATGAATAAGGCTTCACTATGGTTCAGCCAACAAGAAAACCAACAAGGATAACACCAATGCTACTTCATACACACCAAATGTTATGTGATGAACATTCGGCCACTTAAAAATCTAACCTTGAAAGGCCTTAAATGGTTTGGCCATCATCCAATAAAGCAGGAAACAATGGAAATATGGCTTAATGATAAAAAATACATCAAGATGGTTACTCTAGGGCATTTGGTCATTTTGAATCAAAGAAGATATAACAACAAAATTTAATTAAAAATTAACTTTAAGTATAATGATATATTTACTACTCACTTTTGACATTTGAAACTCAAAATCAAAACCCTATGTAATGTCCAAAAATGAAATATGACGGTCTTAAAGTGTGGAAACCGCCTACACAATCAACACCTATAGAACCTCTGCTATAAACTCATTACCACCTGTTATCATATTTCATCCCTATCTCAATTCCAACACATAATTCTCATAATTCAATCTATCATCAGACATTTAATTATATAATCCATAATATGCTAATTAATTAATTTACATTATTTATCTTCATATTATACACATAAACTACTAACTAGTCTAGTTTAACCTTGGAGCTACTATAAGATTACAAGAGAAACAATGTTTAGAATATTTACATAGCAAAAAGGAATCTAGTTCCTCTGAAGAAGAAGAAAGTCTCAGGAACCGTTACTATCTACTCCTGACTTGAAAATGTTAAACCACTAAGAAGTGAGTATTACTACTAAGTGAGTTATAAATATATTATCATGCATAAAGGCTAGGTAACGAACAGATAATCCACCAAATGTTCACAAAAGGAATAATAAATAGCAATTGAACAATAAATGAAAATTGGGTCACATAAATCAAATAATAGGCATAACGAAAGGAAAATAAAACATAACAGATATGAGGCTTATGCTCGTATAAATCTCATTAGCTACATTCTCAGTAGCTTAAACTTCTGAAATGACATAAGGTTGATTAGACATTATGGCTAGGACTTAACCCTTCATAGTTAGGGTTAATAAATTAATCAACGTGCACATTGCAGATGGTTTTCACCCACTACCCCCATCGGAAGGTAGATCTGTCATGTTATAAAATATTCAACACAATAAATGTTATGGATGCAAGAAAGCTTAATTAAGATATCCACAAAATATGCAAAGACACATCATGTAATCAATTCTACAATGAACAAATAAAATAAAGTAAGTTCAAAGTATTAACATTTAAGAAATAAATTCTCTCATGAAATAGGTTCAAAGTTACTTAGTTAGGATAGGTTCTAGTATCAATTGTATCAAGGTTTCAAATGGTGACAAGTTTGAAATGAAACACTTGGCGGATTTCAATTTAATTTCATTGAGGCATTTTATTGAACACATGGTGTGTATTACATTAACAAGGAAATAATAAGGCTTTTAGGTACCATTAACCAAGCCTTAAGGTTCAATCATCAAAGACACAATATGATTCAAACATTTAAGATTCAAACTCATATAAAAATCAAATGAAATGGGCTAATTATACACAAATACACAACAAAAATTCAAAAGAATGTTCAATGTGGTCGGCCACTTTGATGGCCAACATGAAAAGAATTTATTTGTTCAAAAATAGGTCATATTCATGCATAATAATACATTTACAACTCACCTCAAAGCTTATTTGGTTCAAAAAAATTCATTAGAGGTTATTTCTCACATTAGGTATATATGTTCTTCATCCACCCTTCCTTCATCTTTCCTCATTTCCTTTGATTCTACAACATATATTTAGCATGCTTTAGACTTAGATTAACATATATAACTTATTTATATACTTGGTTTGAATTAAATACATGGGATAATCTCCAATTCAATTCTAAATCCACCCATGTCTAAATTTATGCTTCTATTTACTTAAATAAACATATATATCTATCATTCTAATCATATTTAATGAAAAAGAAATAAGTTTGAATCAATTACATTAAATTTCTTTAAATTTTCAACTTAGACTATTTGAATTGTTTAGAGTTTTCTTTAGGGTTTTAGTGAAAATTTTTAATGTCTATAGCGTATTTAGGTGTTAAACTAGGCATAAAAATTATTGGATTCAAGTTTGAGGTTAATTTAGTGGAGAAAGTTTTGGTTGGGAAGAAGAAAAATGGAGGTGAGGGAAAGGAGGAGAGAATTTTAGCTACCAAGGAAGAAGAAGAAGAAATTTTTGGTCTTTCTGAAATTAGTTAGAATTTAATAGATATTTATGCGATTTTTGATATTTATGATTTGGTCTCCAAACTTTTGGTAATTATATTTTGATCCCAAAACTTTTAATATTTATATTTTAACCCCAAAACTCACTTTTAATACTACTATCTTTCATAATTTGTATTTCTTCAAAATTTCAGGTTCCATAATTTATTTGGTGAAATTCTATGTTTAATAATTTAGGTATAAAATTTAAATTTTAGGTATTAAAATGTTATTTTATCTTAAACTGTCTATTTATGTACTAAATTATTATTTTACATCTAACTATCTAATTTAGGACTATAAAATCAACTATACTAATTATGGGGTCCTATTTGAAATTATCGAAAAATCTGCTTCACTCAAAATATGCAAGTATGAGAATCTTCATTAATGCCACCATATTCATCATCATTTTTAGAAGCTACAAATTCAATTATATTTAATTTAGAACTTATATATAACATATAATTTCAGAAACTAAACCTTATTTGAATAATTCCCTTTTAACCCTAATTTTAGGGTTTACAATTTTAAAACCCTAACTCTAGTGGCGGATTCAGGATTTTAGATGAGGGGTGCGGAAATTTATAGTATCATTTTTTTTATGGAGTTATATATAAATATAAAGACTATCTGTAAAAAATTTTAAAATTAAAGAGGTAAAAATAAAAAGTTTAGAAAAAATATGAAAAAAGATAAAAAATGTAGAGGAAAAATATAAAACAATTAAAAAATATAGGTATAAAATTAAAAAAATTATGGAATTGGAGTATCACCTATAAAAAATTTTAGAGTTAGAAGGGTAAAAATAAAAAATAAAAAGGATATATATGAAAAAAATAAAAAATTAGCTCCTTGTATACGCCAACACGCTTAGGGCACTTGTTAAGAAAAAAAATTGAGTTTCTTTATACATAATAAATATATATAAAGAATTTTTTTTTTTTTTTTTTACAATCACCTAGTAATAATTTTTATTATTAATTGTCTCTTTTTTTTTTCTTAAATATATGAAGATGGAAACTCACTTTGGCAACAAAAGTAATTGAGATATTTTTACAAGAAAAATAGTATTCATATTACAGCTTACAATTGAGTATTTTTGCAAGTGCACAAATTGTTCACGTAGTAATAATTATGAGATGAGTATCGTCCCATGTGGAGGTGATGTCAAATAGCAAAATTAATATTTTATTTATTATTTAAACAAAATTATAATTAGATTTAAGAATAAAAATAAAAAAAATTGAAAATTTAAACTTTATGAATTGAGAATTTTTCAAAGAAAATAGAGATAAAATAATCTAGAATTTAAACTTTATCAATTGGCATTCTACGATTACTATAACTCATGATTGATTATTTGAATTTATAGTTAATGAACTAATTATTCTAGACTATATGTAAATCTTTTTAACAATTACATAAGTACTAATATTAATCTCATGTCTATACTCATAATCACTAAATTAATATAAGCCTATTAAGTTTTTTAGCAATTTCAAAATTCACCAAAGTGTATCCTAATCTCTTAGCAATACCAACTCTTAACATATTGATCCAATGAACTAATGATGTACTTTTTCTCTCAATTTATTATACATCATCTTAGATAAATTTCTAATAGTGGCCAATTATTAAACATAATAATATTTTTAGCACAACAAATTAACTGATCATGAAATAATCAATTAATTATAGTTTCAATCATAGAATCATTCAATTGACTACATCTAAATTCTAGAATAAAGAAATTAACCAAACATCATGGAGAAATAAATTACAAACTTTATTGAAATTAAGAAATTGTTCAACATTGCTAAAAATAAAATGAAATAAAAACCAATAGAGTTAAGAATGAACTCGTCTCTATTTGTTGATTTTGATTTTGGTTGCTAGCTTCTTCAATTTGAAGTCTCTTGATGCTCCTCTTCAAGACCTTTCTCTCTAGACTCTTTGTAAATCCTCTCTCCCTTATAAAAATGAGGCCCTCAATATTAAATACCTAATTTTTGCATAATTTCTCTAAAAACCGAATCACCATGTCCTAAAGGATAAAAAAACTGGGTGTATAGGAGTCAAAAACCGAGTACTGGTATTTGACTCTGCGTCTTGGGAATAATTATATGGGCAAAAAATCAGGTCAAGCAGCCAAAACTGGGTCGAACCATTCAAAAATCGGATACCGATTTTCCAAAGCAAATATTCTTCAAAATTATTTGATTTTTGAACCAAAGATCTTGCTATCTTCAATTTAACTTCAAACTTCAAAACTTAACAAAATCAAATAAAATCTTTTACAAAATAAAATAAAATAAAATCTTAACAAAATATATTTAAATTAACTTAAAAACCATTAAAATAAACACACATCAAATGCCCCCACACTTAAACATTTATTTGTCCTCTATCACACCCCGACTCTAGTGGTGCGATGGTCCTAGGGCAAAGGTAGGCTTAAAGCCACCATAAACCAGTAGAACGCTCATATCCTGGATCTCATACATTTCATATATCCACATCATACATAGTTATTATCATATATACTCATTTCTATGAATTATATAATAATCATTCATGCATTTTCATATATCATCATATGATTTCCTCTTGTTTCTTACCTATCAAAAGATACATCCCACATCAATAAGGAACAAGGGCAACCCACAATGTATTAATTCAGACATCAAAATAATATCATCATCAATATCTAATTACAGAGCTCTAGAGTATCCTCCTTATATATATAAATATCATGATACAAAATAAAATACTTCAAAAGAATTACACAGAGTATTCTTGGATAAATAAATCAAGAAGCTATGTCTTATATGTTAGCTCCCTCGTGAGCTACACTATTACCTAAAATCCATAGAAAAGGAGTGAGATTTCAACTTAGTAAGATATAAACATGCAATACAAAGATCAAACCAAAGGAATATGGGTATGGAAGTTTCATAAGATTATACTTACAAGAACATAAGTGCTCACAATCGAATAACATTATCAAATCATATAATAGAACTGTCATCATCATCAGAACGTATCAGTAGCTTTGCTATCTTATCGTGACACATCATCAGAACGCATCAGTAGTCTTACTACCTTATCGTAACACATCATCATTATCAGAACGCATCAGTAGCCTTGTTACCTTATCGTGACATATATACTTGGATTTCACAAAGAATCATATTGGTCACAAGACCATCAACATATAAACGTGAATTCATTCAAGTTAGCAAATAGCTTTCATATGAGCTTGGAAAAATGACCAAGTCATTTACAATATATAAGGTGATTACATAGAATAGATTATCATTCATTTGAAAACATCATGGGAAATTTATTTAATAGGTTAACAATACAATATTTAATAACATGAGAATTATATACATGTACATTAGGAAGGATTGAACAATCAATTTCAAGAAAATAACATGCATATGCAATGTTCATACTTACCTCAAAGCAAATTATCCTTATATTTTCCTCAATTACTTATACATTGAATAATCTTATTTATCTCTTTGAGTTTTCCTCTCCTCTGTCAAATCCCAAAATACTCATAATTAGGGTTTATGCCTAATAATGTTCATACATGTTAAATCCTTATAATTCTAATCATCTTTTAGAATCCTAATATATTTTCTAACATCAATTTAATCACTTATTAAAGAATTATGGAAGATTGGGATGAATAGTTGCTATTCACCCAAAATCCTAAATCCATATACATCTTGCTTGTAATCCATAATAAATACTAATGATGCTCTTAAACATCTGTACTTAACTTATATTCATCTATTCTAACCATGTATTAACTTATCTTGACTTAAGATTGAGTTTGGAACAAATACCTTGAATTTCTAGAAATAGAGAATCTTTGAGAAATCTGAAATCTTGACATTCTTGAAGGTTTGATTCTTGATTCTTGTATAAATGGAGATGAAATAAGTATTTGAAAAGAGCATTTAATGAATTTATGGGTGGTTGAAGTGTATTTATGAAGAAAGAAAGAGAAGGGAACAAAATAAATGAAATATAGAAATGAAGAAGAATGGTCAAATATTTATAGGCCCGTGTCTTCACGCCCGTGAATAGGGTTCAGCTATGAAAACCACTATTCATATTGGGTTCAAAACACTTCTTGATGGATGTAATATGTTCCATTTTTTTGTATTTTTATTAATTATATGTTTGAAGAATTAATTAATTTCAAATATGAATGTTTGAGAAATTCAGAATTTCTGGTTGCAGTTGCAGGATTTTGTGAGGTTGATTGCATGATTTTAAAAAAATAAGTTGATAAAGTGTAAAACATAAAAGTTGTGAATCTATGTCTCATTTATAATTCTGTAAAATTTCTTGGCAGAATTCTATGTGTGTGATGAGTTATGTCCCTTTGAGCAAGACTGGTCTGGTTTAATGTGTCTGCAGGAAATCTGTGGTTGTTTGAATTTTCTGGGAATGACTGAGGTGGATTAAGCTAAAGATGTAAACATGAAAGTTGTTCCTTTGTATGTTGTGATATTGGATGTAAAATTTCAGGAATTTTGGATAAGTATAACTCAGCGGAGAGTGGAAATTATTAGGACTGTTCGGATAGATTTTGGGGTAGTAAGTCTTAGTGACTTTTAGAGAGCCACCATGGTCTGTGTGGTTGTCTCTATGATTTAAATTTTGGATATGTTGAGACTTTATATGTCTATTTTAAGTGGCAAAAAGAATCAGGAAGTTTGGATGTTTGTAGCTCTTTTGCGAGCTGGTCAAGTATAAGTTGCCAAGGAAGAGTTTTAGCTTAGTAGAATCTGGTTATGGCGAGCCGGCGAAATGCGGGGTGGCATTTTGAGAGCCGGTAATGCAAAGTGGCGAAGTGGAGAGATGAGATTACTGAAGTGGCAATTGGTGAAGAAGCATATGCGAAGAGGATTTGGCGAAGAGGAAAGGCAAAGTGGCATTATGCGAAGAGGGAATGTGCGAAGTGGCATTTCGCGAGCAGAGTTTGGTGAAGAGGCGAAGAGGCGAAGCGGGTTGAATAGAGCCGAAGAGGCAAAGAGTCATTACCAAGACAGCATATGCGAGGAAGAGTTCACGAGGAGAGTTTGGCGAGGCAGCATATGCAAGGTGACATATGCGAGCTGGATTAGCGAAGTGGCTTTTGTGAAGTGGCATTACCAGATCAATTTGGCGAGCTGGGAAGTGCGAGATGAGAATAGCGAGCTGGCTTATACGAGGTAGCATTGTCGAGGCAGGTTGGCGAGGTGAGCTGGCGAGTGGGATTTTGGGCAGTGGCCTATTTAACCCAATGGCCAGTGACGATTTTCTGCACGATATTCTTTCTTCTTTTCTTCGTTCTTCTTCTATTCTTCTCAGATCAGTTTCGTTTCTTGTTTAAGGCATTAATATTCAAAATTAATGCATTAGATCTCTAGATTAGCATATTATAGGGCCGAAATTATCAGATTCAAGCAGAATATTTCAAAAAGTTAGTTTTTGGAGAAATAAGGTAAATTTCTTCAAATTTCATATTCTTTTAAGATTAATTAAATCTGGTAGTTAGAATAATTAATTATGGGTGTAAGAAATTTATTGCAAACATTTTAAGGTTATACATTGTAATTAATATTGGAGGAATCATAATTAATGGACTGTCATGAATAGTAACATGAACAGTAAATTCGAATTAAATGCAGATTTTTCTTTAAGAGATGAATTAAATTGATAATGGGAATTAAGAATAGAAACTCTAAGATGGTTAATTATTCAAAAATCATGTTAAATATTATTGATTTAGGAAAACCCTAATTTT
>CANXYC011358313.1:0-16180 GCA_948193065.1 Aleurites moluccanus
TATATATATATTAAATTGAAATTAAAATTAAAATTATAAATAAAAATTAATTAGAATCAATATTTTTAAAATCGGATCGGTTAAAAAATCGATAAAAACAGAGGGTTAGAGGATTAGAGATTTAATCGGGGTCAAACTAGAAAAAAAATTGATATATATATGTATATATAATTTGATATTTATTATATATATGAAAAAAATAAATATAATTTGACATTTATTATTTTTGATTAAAAATAATAAATTAAAAAAAAATATGACCCATTCGAACAGAAAAAATTGATCCAATTTAATCGGTTCACCGGTTAATTGACCAGTTTATAGGTTTTTAACTGATTTTTAAAGACGATTTTTTGAGATTAACCGGACTAATTCTTAATTTGATTCTCAATTTTTTCGATTTAATTGGCCGATCCAATCTAATTTTAACAACAATAATTAGAATCGAAAACAAGATCATTATCTTTCTAAAATATTTAGATTGATGATAAAATAGAATTAGTTGTTTTTTTTGTATATGGGAATTGGAATGACTATAAATTTTTTAATAATTTTCTATATTTTTTTATTGTTAATAAACTTGTATATTATTAATAATAATATTTTATAATATTTAAATCGATCATTTTGAATTTATAATTTTTCAAGTAATAACCTTTTTAAACAATCACTAAAAGATGAAATGAATATTAAACAAAATAATAAAAATAACAAATAAATAAAAATAAAAATAAAAATGAATACTTTCATTTTTCAATTAAAATATATATTTTAATTTTTAATTCTATATTTTGTTAAATAATTATTCATATGGATAGCTCAATTTAATAAAAAACAATTTTTACTAATTTTTATTAATGTTTTGGATTATTTCAATTTTTATTTTATTTTATTTTATATTTCTTAAAACGACATTCTATTAAAATATTAAAAATAATATTAAATTTTTTTATTAATATTTAATTTTATTAAATTATTTAGATTAAATTTTATATTTTTATTAATATTTTTTAATATTTTATTAATTTAGATAGTTAATATTGATATTTTAAACAATACATGACAAACAATTATTGACCAAATAGTAAATATTTAACTTGATTTCCATGCGAATGTTCCATAGGGACAAGGGGAATCAAATTCCAATTGCTTAGATCCAAAATCTTATATTGTCATGCTAGGACAAAATAATCATTTTATATATTATCTTATTACTTTTTGTTAGACCAATATTTTGTCTTTAGCTCAATTTGAGATATATTTGTCAAATTACCATTAACATAGTTAATAAATTCAGTAAACTATTTTAAAATAATAAAAAAAATTATTTAAATTAAAAATAAAAAATAAAAAATAAAAAATCACCCCCTTCTTCAGGTCTTCAATCTTGCCACAACCTCAGTCCTCTTCTCCAACATATCTAACCAAAACCGTCTAAACACATCAAAAAAAACATACATGTAATAGGGGTAATAAACACCAGTGCGACTAAACTTTTACTCTTTTTTAATTGGAATCACCAATAAAAAAAAAATTATTGATTGATCACTATATTTTAAAAATTAATTTATCGAATAATATCTTATCAGATTTTTTACTGAATTGGAATATGTGGTAGTCACGTCAGTATAATACGCTGAATCGGATGAACATATTAGCATAATATGCTAAATCGGATAGACACATTATCATAGTATATTTTTTTTATTTTTTATTTTGATCACTAAATTTTAACTATTTTTCTATTTTGACCATTAGACTTTCTTTTTTTTTTTTTTAAGATTTTATATTTTTGATTAAACTATTTTTAAAATACAACAAAATACTCATTTAATTAAAAATAAATAAATTATGTTATTATTAATATTAATTCAAATATAACTAAAACTATATGGATTAAAATACATAGAGAATTAATAAACATCTTACATATACTTGCCCATATCAAAACCACCATAATCATGATTTTCAGTCTCAATCACAATCCCAAACTCTAATACCACAACCGTCTTCAGAACTCTGTTGTCTCACCCTTTATCTCTTCTCGTTCTCCTTGGCCTCTTTGGTATGTGGATTTTTTTACTTATTTTAACTGTTGACCCTCTCATATCGTGAAATTCTAAGTGTTTTGGTTGTGTTGATTATTATTGTTGTGTTTTTGACTAGCATTGGTTCGCTTTTGATATCTACTTTGATGGTTGGATTGACTATCATGTGTGCACATGGTGTATTTAGAGTGTCTGAGGATATGTTTTTGGACTGCCAAGAGCTTGCAATGTTGGATTCCTCTATTTTCTCGGCGGTGCTGTCTCATTTGTCGCCGCTGTGGCTGCTCTCACCATTGCCTCACGTGTTTGACGAGAACTCAATCTTTTCTTATTTCTTTTAGTGTGTTTGTTATGAGAAAAAGGTAGAGATTTAGTTTTTTCCTCTGATATGAAAGAAATTCAATTATAATTTTGTAGATTAATCCAAGATATTATAATATTTTAGATCTGATTAGTTGATTTTCATTGTAATTTGGATCCTGATTATGGATGTTTTTATATAAGCAAGTATATGTAAGATGTTTATTGATCCTCTGCGTGTTTTAATCTATATAGTTTTAGTTATACTTGAGTTAATATTAATAATAATACAATTTATGTGTCTTTTAAATTAAATGGGTGCTTTGTTGTATTTTCGAAATGGTTTAATAAAAGATATAAATTCTTAAGTAAAAAAAAAATAGAAAGTTTAGTGGTTAAAATAGAAAAATGGTGAAAGTTTAGTGATCGAAATAGAAAAAGTACTATGTTGACGTGTCCATCCGATTCAACATATTATGCTGACGTGGTTGCCACATACTCCGATCTGGCAAAAAATCTGACAAGGTATAATATGATAAAATAATTTTTAAAATATAGTGATCAGTTGACAACTTTTTTCCTGTTAGTGATCACAATAGAAAAACAGTAAAAATTTAGTGATTACTGGTATTAATTACCTATGTAATAGGTAAGGTTAAAAGTATAGTGTTATCAATTGTTCAAATAGAAAAGAAAGAAGAAAATAAATTTAAGTAAAAATAGTCATTAGACAAGCTAGTTTTTAGTAGTTATTTTAGCAGTTATTAAAATTGTGTTTATCCCTAAGATTACAATTTTTGAGTTTTCTATCATAAATATATGTTTATTAAAATTGTTTTATATTAGACACAATCTTCTTTTCTTTAAATCCAAAAAATCAAAATTTATTTCTCATATTCCTAACTTAGAATTTTTTTATTATTTGCTCAGTGCAAAATTTTTTAAGGCTAATTATATTCATTAAAATTATTTGCATTTTATTCTATGGCAATCTCAAGAAGGAGATAAACAAATATTTATTTTAGAAAAGTGAATTGATGTGTTTCAAGCCATGTTTTACATTAATTTTATTTGTAGATTTGTCTTTAATATCTTATATGTAATTCTATCTTTTTGTTCTTGGTTTTGTCTTCTTAATTTTCGATAATCTTTCAACAATCTAAAATTGATATTTTGTGAGTTTGTACAAATTTATCATAAAAGTCACAAATATCATTAAGTTGTTAAATTAAGATTTTATTCGTTTGGATCATTTTGATAGGACAAGTTTCACCCGTCGACAAGATAAGTGTAATATCTGCCATTTATGGTATTTTAATTAAATTGTATATTTGAAGAATTAATTAATTAATTATATGAATGTTTGACAAATCCAAAATTTCTGATTTCAGTTGCAGGATTTTGTGAGGTTGATTGCATGATCTTAAAGAAATAAATTGGTAAAGTGTAAAACATGAAAGTTGTAAATCCATGTCTCAACTAAAATTCTGTAAAATGGCTTGGCAAAATTCTATGTGAGTGATGAGTTACGTCTCTTTGAGCAGGACTGGTCTGGTTGAATGTTTCTGCAGGAAGTCTCTGTCTGTTTGGAATTTCTGGGAATGACTGAGATAGATTGAGCCAAAGGTGTAAACATAAAAAATGTTTCTTTATGTGTTGTATTGTTGTCTGTAAAATTTCAGGAATTTTGGATAAGTATGTCTCAGTAGTGAATGATATTTTTCTGGACTGTTCGGATGGATTTTGAGATAGTAAGTCTAGGTGACTTTTGGAGAGTCACCATGGTCTGTGTAGTTGCTCTGA
Source organism: Aleurites moluccanus (assembly GCA_948193065.1). Taxonomy (NCBI): domain Eukaryota; kingdom Viridiplantae; phylum Streptophyta; class Magnoliopsida; order Malpighiales; family Euphorbiaceae; genus Aleurites; species Aleurites moluccanus. Next base: position 4,152 of record CANXYC011358313.1, read on the forward strand.
TGGTTTGAATTTTGGATATGTTGAACTTCTATATGTCTATTTTAAGTGGTAAAAAGAATCAGGAAGTTTGGATGTTTATAGCTTATTTGCGAGCTGATTAAGTGTAAGTTTTCCAGGAAAGGTTTCACCATAACAGAGTCTTGGTGTTGCGAGCCGGCAAATGCGAAGTGGCATTTGCGAGCCGGCAATGCGAGTTGACAAAGTGGCGAGGTGAGATTGACAAAGTAGAAATTAGCGAAGAGGCATATGTGAAGTGAAGTTAGGCGAAGAAGGATTTGGCGAAAAGGATAACGCGAAGTGGCAGTTCGCGAAAAGGAAGTTCGCGAAGAGGAACCTGGCGAAGAAAGTTCGCGAAGAGGAACTTGGCTAAGAGAGTTCGCAAAGAGGAAGTTCGCGAAGAGGCGAAAAGCAGAGTTTGGTGAAGAGGGAATGTGCGAAGTGGCAATTCGCGAGCAGGATTTGGCGAAGAGGGAGATAGGTGAAGCTAGGAGGCGAAGAGACGAAGAGGCATTGCCGAGGTAGCATATGCGAGGAGGGTTTAGCGAGGCAGCATATGTGAGGTGACATATGCGAGTTGGATTAGTGAAGTGGCTTTTGCGAAGTGGCCTTGCCGGATCAGTTTGGTGAGCTGGATAGTGCGAGCTGGCTTATGCGAGGTAGCATTGCCGAGGCGAGTAAGATTTTTGGGGGCAATGGTCTATTTAACCCCAGCAGCCTAGTAGCGTTTTTCACGATTTTTTCATTTCTTCTTTCTTCGTTAATTTCAGTCTTTTCTCATATTAGTTCCATTTTATTTTCTAAGGCATTAATACTTAAATTAATGCATTATACCTCTAGATTATTCTATTTTAAGGTAGAAATCATCAGATTTAAGCAAGAAATCTCAGGAAATTCAATTTTGAAGAAATAAGGTAAATTTTCTTCCAAAATTATTTTCTTTAGATTTATATAAGTCTGTTGGTTAGAATAATTAATATTGGGTGAATAGAATTTATTGCAAGTAATTTGAAGTCATTAATGGTAATTAATATGGAACAAATCATAATTTTGGGACTGTCATGAATAGTGGCATGAACAGTAAATCCAAATTAAATGCAGATTTTTTCTTAAGAGATAAATTAAATTAAGGATGGGAATTGAGAATAGAAACTCAAAGATGATTAAATATTCATAAATCATATTAAATATTATTGATTTGGAGAAAACGCTAATTTTGAATATTTGAAAAAATTTCTTAGGAGGAGAAAATTAAAGTAATTGAGGAGTTGAAGTTGAGCAAATTGCTAGAGAAAATTTCAAGAGAAAACTGTATTAAGGTAAGTATGAACATTTTATCTGTTTCTAGTTTCTTGAAATAATGTAACCTAGCATCCTTGATTTGTTCACCCATATGTATATATTTGTATATATAATATAAATGACTTGATCAATTTTCTTGGATCAGGTTCATATGTTTCTTGTTTGTTAAACCCGATTTGAATGATGATATGATGATGGTCTTGCGACCAATATGCTTCTTATGAAATTGAAACCCCATGAACCATGGATAGAACGCTCTTCCCAATGAGAGTAAATTCATTGGTCCATTGTGCACTTTGGGAGCCCAGCTGATAGGGTTTTTATCAGTGTTCCACCTAGAGGGGGCCATGAGCTCTAGGCATATGCCCGCGTAAGCATATGTGCCACGTTAAGGCAGCAAGGCTACTGATACGTATGTTATGATATGAGATCAGTTCTATCATATGAGATTTGAGAATGCCATTCTTTATGGGCATTTTATATTCTAAACAAGAACCATGATTCAATTTGTGATATAATTTGATAGTGCTAATTATTATCAGCACTCATGTTCCTTCGAGTAAAACTTGAGATTCTTTCATACCCATTTATATCTAAATATATGTATATGATTATGATTTGATATCCAGATTCTTAATTTATGATGTTCATATCTTATTGAGTTGAAGGCTCATTCCTCTTCTGTGGTTTCAGGTGCTAGTATAAATCGAGAGAGAGAGAGCTAATCCAGAGGATAGAGCTTCTTGATTTATTCTTCTCAAGAAGTTTTGATGTAACTATTTTAGATATTATTTTGATATATGTATATATATAATCATATCTGTTGAGGTACATTCTCTTAGAGCTCCATATCTAGATATGAGATGTTGATTTTGTATCCATGGATGTTACTTGTAGACTCTCACTTGTTCCATATTGATGTTAGATTCATCTTTTGATCGATAAGGAACAGGTAGAGATGTTATGTTATAAATGATAAATTTATAAGATTTTAAAGAATGTTTGGATAGAATGTATGATATTATGATTGAGACAGGTTTAGTTTAGGGTTCTACGGGTTTATGGTGGCCTTATGCCTACCCTTGCCCTAGGACCGTCGTACCGGTGGTGTCGGGGTGTGACAATAAGATAAAATTCATGTTGACTACTTTGAAGATTTTCTATGTGCTTGATCCAAATGTTCCACCAATTCAATAATGACATCCATTAAGGCAAGGCTGAAAGAAGAAGAGAAATGAAGATGAAATTATGTGTAGCGGACACATTCTCAATACTCTTTCGGACCGGCTTTATAATCTTTATAAGGTGGAATTGTTTGCAAAAATAATTTGAAATGCTTTAGAATTCAATTAGAGGAAGGTACAAATAAATTTTAATCTCCAAATATTTCAATTACAAGTTTATGGATGATAAACCAATCTTGACACAAGTACATGTGTAACAGGCCGAATTTTTAAATATTTGCAAAATCCCATTTTATAAGAGATTATATTTATTTTTAAGTAAAAAATAAAAATAAATATGAAGAAATCATCATTATATATTTAGTTATTTATTTTTTTGTACCTAAATTTAAAATGATATTTTAAATAAAGAAATTATTATGAAATAAAAACTAGTGCAAAAATAAAAAAAAATATATTTTTTAACTTGTGGAGGATTGAACTCAAGACCTTCAGGGAAGGAGCAAAGTATCTTACCACTACGCCACCTCCATTTCCAAATATTCACTAGTTTATATACATGTATTATGAATTATTTTAAAATTTTAGGGAGAATAAGTTTTTATATAAATTATTATTATTATTATTAAGACCAATCAAAGAGAGAGAGAGAGAGATAAGGAGGCAGAGGTGCCAGAAACCCCACCTCCGACCACTGTTCTGCGACACTATTGGCACCAACATAAAGCTCACCAACCGGTGAGCACCGAGGAGAAGAAACAATGAGAATTGGCAATGGATAGTGGAATACGCGAAACTGTCATCGACACCTAAGAATTTTCAAGCTCTCTTCATAGGCTTTCATTTGAAACCAATCTCAGGCTTTGTAGATGGCTGACGACAGAGAAAAAAATAGATAAAAAATTCAGTCACCGAAGTTTCCAAGCTTCAATCCTAGCAATCAAGGGCGAGTGGCAGCGAGTGGCAACGAGTGGCATATATATTCGAGTTCCTTGCAGCGAGATGCTTCACATGGTGTCTCTCTCAACCTTTGAGATCCCCAGCAGTGGTGGCGACATATGGAGTCCAACTTCGAGCAGCCTTATTTTGACTTTCCTACTTGTTTTTTGAACTTGGTTTGAATACAATTTGAGTGGATAAATTCAAAACCTTCGCTTTTCATTTATATGCTTAAAATTTGATTTATTTGGCATTAAGATGTATTTATATAATTTATATATTTAAAATTTTGGGATCAATCGATTTATTTCAATTGTTATGGATTATTATAAATTTATTGAAAATAATTTTTATGATTTTCTTTAAATTTGATGGAGTTAAAATTAATTACAAAATTTTTTTTCAATATGTTGAATAATAAGAGAATTTATAAAATTATTTAAAATTTAGAATCTTATAAATATTGAATTGTTCATTTTATTCATGAATTAAATATAAATTGATTATTATATATATAACGAATTAAAGTTGGATTTATGTTATTAATACAAAAAGTTATTTTTAATTATGGATGCACTCGTAGCTTATGAATTTTGGATAAATAGAGCCATTTAGATGCTCTAGTGTGAAGGTTAGTTTGGTTATCATCACTTTATGAGTGATACTTTCTAATATATTTTTATTCTTTTCATGCATCCACATCTATTATCTGCATATATAAGGCAATTCATTATACATATTACTTGAGCATTTTGATGTAAGTTCGTGTATGTCTTATAATATTTTGTGTTGCATATTACTTGATGTTGGTAGATAGGATTAGGATGAAATAGGACCATTTAAACTTATAATTATGATTATGATATGATAATTATGATTTGATGAGCTGTGACTTGTGTATGATGGCTTATAGATTGCTTATTATCTGACGTTATTGTCAGTAAGATTGGCACTATCTAGTTTAGTCTAGAGACGGTTGGGACCTTATGTTTGGATATAAGAGATAGTATTTGGAATCACAGAGGCAGGTATAGGGATCAATTCCCCATATTGAGGTTTAACGTCGTTCTTATGGACTAATTCCTAGTTTGATTATATGATATTTGTTCGTTTAAGATGATGCATATGCATTCCACTCATTAGAACGATAGTAGAGCACCGAGTTTATATATTAGTAAGTATCACTCACTGAGTTTAAAAGCTCATCTCTATCTCTTTAGTTTTCAGGTTGCAGGATGAGCTTGAGAAGTTAAAATTTTCCTAGGTACTTTTGTCGTTTATGCTTCGAGTAGTGACATTATTTAGTTTTGTAATTATATTCAAATTTGTATTGCATGATAAACTGTAGAACTCTGCATTGTTATTTTTCTTTATTTCTTCTATTATTTATATTTCTTATTATAATTGAGTTGTTCATTTGGAAGATAACTAGGCTTTATCGATCTAGTGTTATGTTATTTTGTTAGGTAGGAACCAATTGATTTGTCACACCCCAACTCCAGTGGTGCGACGGTCCTAGGGCAAGGATAGGCTTAAGGCCACCATAAACCCATAGAACTCACATATCCTGTATCTCATACACAATTAAATCAATTATAGATATCATTTAATAATCATTTATAGAATCCATATAAACATAATTCATTTCTTTACTATATCATTTCATAATTCCCCCTTATTCCTTACTAATCAAAAGATTTAACCCATATCACTAAGGAATAAGGGTAACCCAAAAATAACAAATTATACATCAAAATATTATCATCCCCAAAGACTAACTACGGAACTCTAGAATATACTCCCAAAACATATTGTGTCATAATAGTATACAATGATTATACAAAAATATCTCAAAATTATTACAATGAAGGCTTCTTGGGAGAATGAGTCAAGAAGTTTGATCTTCTCTATTAGCTCCCTTACGAGCTACACTATCACCTGAAATCAACAAAAGAGGAGTGAGCCTTCAACTCAGTAAGATATGAACATGTCATATGAAAGAAATATACATACATATATATACATACCAAAGGAAATATCAATTTCAAGAACATGGGTAAGAATCATCATTTGGTTAGGCTTAAAAGAAACAAAAGTGCTCACAATCGAATAGCACTATCAAATATCATGGTAGAACTACAGTGTGCATCAGTAGCCATGTTACCTATCACAACAAAGCGCATTGATAGTCCTTGCTACCTTATCGCACATGCATGCTTAGCCAGGCATACGCCTAGAGCTCGTGGTCCCTTCTAGGTGGAACACTGGTATAGAACCCTACCAGCTAGGTTCCCAAAGTGCACGATGGACTAATAAATTTACTCTCATTAGGAAGAACGTTCTATCCATAGGGTCATATGGTTTCATCTCACAAGAAATATATTGGTCACAAGACCATCAACATATATCATAATTTCAAACAAGTTTAACAAGTAGGAATCATATGAACCTGATCCAAGAAGGTTAACCAAGTCACTCATATTGTATATATATATATAAATACATGGTAATTTCATGAACAAATGGTAAATCTTAGTTTTAGGATATCATAGGATTTTCAATTAATAATCCGGTAATATAATATCAAACATACAAGAATCATATGGGTTAACATTTAAAATACTTAGTCATATTATCTCAAAGAAGCAATGACAAATGCATTGTTCATACTTACCTCTACACAATTTATCCTTGAATTCCTTTTAGCAATTGGCTCAACACAATTCTCCTCAATTTCCTTGGTTTTCTCCTCCTAAGACATTTTCCCTAAATATTAAAAATTAGGGTTTTTCTTAATCAATAATTCCCACTATAATTTCTTAACATTTAACTATCTTAGAGTTTCTATTCTTAATTTCTAACATCAATTTAATTCTTCTCTTAAAGAAAAATCTGCATTTAATTCGGATTTACTGTTCACGCTACTATTCATGATAGTCCATAAATTCTGATTTCTCCAACATTAATTACAATGTATAATCTTAAAATACTTGCAATAAATTCCATATACCTATAATTAATTATTCTAACTGCCAGACTTAATTAATCTAAAAGAAAATGAAATTTGAAGAAATTTACTTTATTTCTTCAAAACTGAGATTCCTGGGATAATTTGCTTGAATTTGACAATTTCTGCCTTGAAATAAGCTAATCTAGAGATCTAATGCATTAATTTTGAGTATCAATGCCTTAGACAATAAATGAAACTAATCTGAGAAGAATAGAAGAAGAACGAAGAAAGAAGAAAGGAAATCGGGCAGAAAAATCGCTATTGGCCACTAGGTTAAATAGGTCACTGCCCAAAATCCCGCTCGTCAGCTCGCCTCGCCAACCAGACTCGGTAATGCTACCTCGCAATTTTCAGCTCACACTTCCCACTTCGCCAATCTGCCTTGGCAATGCCACTTCGCATAAGCCACTCCGCGAATCCCACTTCGCATATCCAATTCGCAATTGCCAGCTCGCTAAACTCTCCTAAGCATATGCTGCCTTGCATATGCCACCTCGGCAATAACTCTTCGCCAACTCTGTTCGCGAACTACCACCTCGCACATTCCTTCCTCGCATAATGCCTCTTCACATAATGCCACCTCATCTTTTCCTCTTCGCCAAATCCTCTTCGCCTAACTCCACTTCGCATATGCCACCTCGTATATGCCTCTTCGTCAATTGCCATTTCGGCAATCTCTCTTTGCCACTTCACTAGCTCGTATTGCCGGCTTGCAAATGCCACCTCGTATTTGCCGGTTCGCTAACACCAATCTCTGCTGAGCTGAAATCTTTCCTAGACAACTTACACTTAGTCAGCTCGCAAATGAGCTACAAACATCCAAACTTCCTGATTCTTTTTTCCACTTAAAATAAACATGCAGGGGCTCAACAAATCCAAATTTCAAATTACAAAGGCAACTACACAAACCATGGTGACTCTCCAAATGTCACCCAGACTTACTGCCCCAAAATCCATCCGAACAGACCTGATAAATTCTACTCTCCACTGAGTTATACTTATCCAAAATTCCTAAAATTTTACAGCCAACATCACAACATACAAAGGAATATTTCTTATGTTTATGTCTTTGGCTCAAACTATCTTAGTCATTCCCAGAAAATTCAAACAGACACAAATTTCCTGCAGAAACACTAAACCAGACAAGTCCTGCTCGAAGAGGCATAGCTCCTTATACACACAAAATTTTACTAAGCTATTTACAGAATTAAAGATGAAACATGAATCCACAACTTCTATGTTTTATACTTTATCAAATTATTTCTTTAAGATCATACAATCAGCTTCACAAAATCCTGCAAACCAGAATTTTTGGATTTTCTGAAACATTCCCATCCTCAATTAATTTAAACTCATCAAATGTACAATAAATAAAATATAACAAAAATGGAAGATATTACATTCTTCCCTCTTAATTAAATTCAACCTCAAATTTATAATAACCTACCTCAAGCCTGAAATAAATGAGGATATTTATCTTGCATGCTTTGCTCACTCTCCCATGTGCATTCTTCTAAAGCTTGATTTCTCCATAGGACTTTAACCATTGATATCTCCTTATTTCTTAGCCTCTTAACCATTCGATCTATGATTGCAATTGGGATTTCTTCATATGATAAATCCGGTTGAAGATCCAGGGTTGAGGGGGGCTGCTGTGTAAAAATACCCAGCAGCCCCTCATGTGGCCCATTTTAGCTACTTAAAAATTTTTAAAAAAATTTTAAAAAATTATATTTTGATAGTGTTTGATGTAATAAATCTATTGATATATTTTTCATTCTAAACAAAAATCATTTGGGCTGCTAAAAATGCATTAGAAATTTTATGTATTATATTTAACGGTCTAGATTTAACGCATTTCCAATACATTTTTAGCAGGCCAAATGATTTTTGTTTAGAATGAAAAATATATCAATAGATTCATTACATCAAACACTATCAAAATATAATTTTTTTAAATTTTTTTAAAAATTTTTAAGTAGCTAAAATGGGCCACATGAGGGGCTGCTGTGTATTTTTACACAGCAGCCCCCCTCAACCCGAAGATCCACTTCCGGCACTTGTAGCACATGAGAAGGATCAGCCACTTACTTACGAAGCATCGATACATGAAATACCGGATGCACCTTGTCCATGCTAGGAGGAAAGGCCAACTTATATGAAACCTCCCCAACCTTATTCAAAATCTCAAAAGGTCCAATAAACCTTGGAGATAGCTTGCCTCTCTTGCCAAACCGTAGAACTCCTTTCTTTAGAGAAATCTTTAGAAATACAAGATCTCCAATGGAAAACTGAAGATCCTTCCTCTTTGGGTCGGGATAGCTCTTTTGTCGACTAAAAGCTATCTTCAATCTTTCTTGGATCAATGGGACCTTTTTCAAAGTATACCTTATCAATTCCGGTCCTTCAATATGCTTTTCTCCAATTTCATCCCAACACAATGGTGGTCTGCATTTCCTTCCATATAGAGCTTCATAAGGAGACATCTGAATTGTGGAATGATAGCTATTGTTGTAGGAAAACTCTATCAATGGCAAGTGAGCATCCCAATTCCCTCCAAAGTCTAGAATGCACATCCTCAACATATCTTCTAGAGTTTGGATGGTTCTCTCTGATTGCCCACCTGTTTGCGGATGGAATGCTGTGCTGAAATCAAGCTGAGTACCCAGACATTCTTGCAATTTCTACCAAAACCTCGAGGTGAACTGAGTACCTCTATCTGAGATAATCAAAACTGGAACTCCATGAAGTTTGACAATCTCATCCACATAAATCTGGGCATATTGAGAAGCTCCATAAGTAGTCTTGACTGGCAAGAAATGGGCCGACTTGGTTAATCTATCCACAATGACCCATATCGAGTCATAGCCCCTTGAAGTTCTTGGCAAACCAACCACAAAATCCATAGTTACTCTCTCCCATTTCCATTCTGGCAATGGCAACTCTTGGAGTAACCCTGATGGCTTCTGATGCTCAAATTTGACTTGCTGACAAGTTAGACATTTGGCTACATATTCTGCAACATCTATTTTCATTCCACTCCACCAATATGAATTCTTAATATCATGGTACATCTTTGTTGCACCTGGATGCACATTATACTTGGAATGATGTGCTTCCTTAAGAATCATATCTCTTAACCCATCAACTGCTAGAACACATAGCCTGCTACCATGCCTCAACATGCCATCAGCCACACTAAATCCTGGAGCTTTTTCTGACCCCACATCATTCTTTATCTTCACCAACTGAGGGTCTTTATCTTGAGCTTCTCTAATTTGATCTATGAGAACCGACTTGACTTGGAAATTTGCCAAAAGCACTCCCAAATCTGACAATTCCCAACTGATCCCCATATCATGCAATCTCTGCATTTCTCTCACTAGAGGTCTTCTACTCATTTGAATATGGGATAAACTCCCCAAGGACTTCCTGCTCAATGCATCAGCTACAACATTGGCTTTCCTGGGATGATACAAAATTTCACAGTCATAATCCTTAAGCAATTCAACCCACCTCCTTTGCTTAAGGTTAAGATCTTTCTGCTGGAATATATACTTTAAGCTCTTATGATCTATGAAAATTTCACACTTCTCACCATACAGGTAGTGTCTCAAGATCTTCAATACAAACACTACTACAGCCATCTCAAGATCATGAGTTATATAATTCATCTCATGCTTCCTCAATTGCCTCGAAGCATAAGCTATTACCCTTCTATGATGCATAAGCACACAACCAAGCCCCACTCTCGATGCATCACAATACATTGCATATCCTCCTTCACCCAACGGTAAAGCTAAGACAAGTGCTGTGGTGAGACAAGCCTTTAACTTCTGGAAGCTCTCTTCACATGCATCTGACCAAAGAAATTTAATTTGCTTCTGAGTAAGCTTACTCAAAGGAGCTACAATCTTGGAGAAGTCTTGAACAAACCTCTTGTAGTAGCCTGCCAAACCCAAGAAACTTCTGACTTCTGAAACATTTGTGGGTCTAGGCCAGCTAAGAATTGCATCAACCTTTCTAGGATCAACTTTAATCCCTTCTTTGCTCACTATATGCCCTAGAAAACCCACACTCTTAAGCAAGAATTCACACTTCAAAAATTTGGCGAATAGTTGATGCTCCCTTGAAATCTGCAACACAATCCAAAGGTGTTCCTCATGCTCTTCTTTACTCTTTGAATACACAAGAATGTCATCAATAAACATAATGATAAACTTGTCCAAGAATGGCCTGAACACCCTATTCATCAAGTCCATGAATGCTGATGGTGCGTTAGTCAATCCAAATGGCAACACTAAGAACTTATAGTGTCCATATCTGGTCCGGAATGCCGTCTTCGATACATCCTCATTTTGAATTCTCAACTGATGGAAACCTCAAGTCTATCTTAGAGAAATGACTTGCACTTTGCAACTGATCAAATAAATCATCTATTCTTGGCAAGGGATACTTATTCTTGATATTTATCTTGTTGAGCTGCCTGTAATCTATGCATAGCTTCATAGAACCATCCTTCTTCTTCACAAAGAGTACAGGTGCTCCTTACGATGAACTATTGGGTTTAATGAATCCCTTATCAAGTAGATCTTGTAATTGAGTCTTCAATTCTTTTAACTCAACTGCTGCCATATGGTAGGGAGGAATAGAAATCGGACTCGTGCCAGGTAGCAACTCTATACCGAACTCTATCTCTCTATCCGGTGGAAAACCATGTAATTTTTTAGGGAATACGTTCGAAAACTCATTGACTATAGGAATCTACTCCATACCTCTCACTTCCTTACCAGTATCCCGGACATAAGCCAAATACCCTTGGCAACCCTTCCTTAACAACCTTCTTGCCCCAATGGGAGATATCACATTGTATGGTGCTTCACTCCGCTCCCCTTGAAATTCAAATTCCTCACCTGAAGGTGGCTTAAATACAAGCTTCTTCCCATTATAATCTATAATGACATAGTGCTTGGACAACCAATCCATGCCCAATATCACATTAAATTCCAACACTGGCAATTCAATCAAATCCACATCCAAGTTCTTGCCACCTATGCTAATTACACAGGATGGATAGGAGTTCTGAATCTCAATCTCTTCCTCTAAAGGAGTAGAAAAAACCAACACACTTTCAAGCAATTTACAAGGCACATGCAGCTTCTTAGCAAAACATGATGACACAAAGGAATACGTAGCTCCCGAATCAAATAATACTCTAGCATTCAAGGCTTGGATTGGAAGAATACCTATAACCACTGTATTGGATGCTTGGGCTTCATGCTGTGCCAAAGCAAAAACTCTCCCTCTGCCTCTACCCATAGGAGTCGATCCAGAAGCCTGAGCCTCCTGCTGACCTGATCCTCTGCCATCCTCATCAGTCCTGCCCAGAATACCTCTACCTCCTCCTGGCTGCTGACTGATGCTCCTCTCTCTGCTCATCTGAACTGTAGCCTGAGAAGTGTCACATACCACACTATAGGGCTGTGGCGATCCTAGGGCACGAAAATAATTCATGCAACCAGTACTATGAAGAACCCAAGTTACATGCTTTCATTTCACTTAATCATTTTTATGAAATATATATATATATATATATA